>JARPMJ010003545.1:0-90861 GCA_033366665.1 Phoxinus dragarum
AACACGACATGTGAGAAGACAAAATGACAATCTGGCACCTATATGAGACATTGGGGAAAATGGGTGGAGAGACTGCCTCTGATGTTCAATCCTGATGTCAATGTGACTGTGGATGAGTGCCTGGTTTCATTCAAGGGGCGATGCTCTTTCAGGCAATACATCCCAAGCAAGCCTGGAAAATATGGCATCAAGATCTGGGCTGCCTGTGATGCCAAAACAAACTACTGCTGGAATATGCAGATATATACAGGCAATGAAACATGGGCTGCAAGGACATATTGTCACATGTGACAGTTTCTTTACGTCACATGCTCTTGGCACAGAGCTCCTTCAAAAAAAAGAAGAATGCTTGGAACAGTGCGCAGGAACAAGCCGGAGCTTCCAATCGCCTTGACAAATTCAAGAGGCAGGGCTCGATTTTCATCGTTGTTCGCTTTCACTGAGACACATACCATCGTGTCATACTGTCCTAAAAAGAACAAAAATGTGCTTCTCATGAACACCATCCACAAAGATCCAGGAATCAGCGAGCGAGAGGACAGGAAGCCCCAAATGATTTTGGATTACAATAAAACCAAAAGCGGAGTGGACTCTCTTGACAAGGTATTTGCTACTTTGTATTTATTATTATTATTATTGTTTATGATTGTAATTGTTAACTTCTATTCTAAGCTAAATAGCACATAACGTGAATTGAACTGTCACTAGATGACAGCAGATATACTAAATTTGTGTGTATGTGTGTGTGCAATATTCCAGAATGTTGCAACATATTCATGTGGGAGGAAGACGACTCGCTGGCCGGTGGCACTCTTCTATAACACGATTGATGTGTCTGCCTAATGCATTCGTGCTATGGAAGGAAATTGATCACACATGGAAACAAAGTGCCCCAAACTGCAAGAGGAGGTTTTTTTCTGGAGGAGCTAGAGAGAGCGCTGAGATATGTAAAATCAAGGCAGTATGGCCCCACGCACACCAAGCTCTCTCTATATATCCTGACAATGTAGGAAGGCAACAGAAATGTAAATTTCTTTCAAATATTATTAATAATATATAAAATGCTGCTATTAATTGTCATACAATGAAAGTATGATATTCCTACTCCAGTGTATGGCAAATTGGTTTAATTAGAAAAGTTTAGCAGAATTTTGATGCACATTACCTTATTTTCCCCTCAATGATGGAAGTTTTCATTTTCAGGTGTAATCCTTTGTGTTATTGAATCCCTTTTCATTGTATAACATTCGCAAGCTACAAAAATCTTGTGTGATTTAATATTTATAGTACTCAAAGCACAGCCTACATAACTTAGTAAGTACATAGATAATAATATTACTACATAATAATAATTTTACATAATTATAATTTTAATAATTATATAATTGTACCTATCTGAGAGTACAACCTATGTCACCTTAAAATAAAGTGTAACCAATAATAATAATTATTATTATTTCGGTGCATCACTATGTATTACAATTGGATTTTGTCCCCCTGCAGAGTTTGGTCGTTATCCAGATGGCACTTGGTTGAGTCAAGTAAGTGTATGTTTGTAACAGGTCCAGATTCAATGCTGTCACACATCAAACATTTGCCAACAAACATTTAAAAAAAGTAGTAGAGATATCTTGACAGAAACATTGGTCATAACGAATCAAATATATGAAACATTAAACAAAATATTTTTTTGTATTCTTTTAACCAATTACATTATTCATTTAACAACGTCATTTGAATGCTGTCACTGGCACGAGCATCCTGCATAATATAATAGGCTATGCAATATATAATGTCTTAATGTTGCGCTGGCTTTGTCATTCTTAATTTAAAATGTTAATTTAACAATCTCCATTTCTGATAATTCCAGGTTGCTATGGTCACGCAGGTTTGTTTTATGCAGTAAACTCATGGCCTCGAGAAAACATGTAATGCGTTTCCATCAACTTAAAGGGGTTTGTGGCCACGACATATTACCACATAACAGAAGTTCATGAAAGTTTACAATTTATCTATCTACCAAGATTTATAGAAATTACTCAGCTTTCACAGCAGTCTTTTAAAAAATATTTAAGATTGTTTAAATTACTATACTAAAAAAATAACAGGTTAAGTAGGATATAGCCTACAGATTTAATTTTAAGAAGCAGGATTGAAGAGTATTTATATGTATGTTTTTTATTTATTTATTTCCCCCGAACATCAATACTCCACACTCCATTCCAGTAGCAAACTAATTTGCCAACAAAACAAAAACCCCTCCATTCAGCAAGGTGGCGCCAATCCGCAATTAACTCAAATAAGTCGACAAAGAAGAAGAACAACAACAACATTCAAGCTCCGAAGCACAGATTATAAATAAACGTTTAGTAAAGGTTTCTAAATTTTACGGAGCATGAATGAAACATCAGGATATTTAGTATAAGTAGCTCGTGAATATGAGTGAGGCAGAACCCTGCAGGGTGAACACTGAGAAACAAAGAGGTTGGTGATCATTATTGAGTTTCCACTGCTGGTAACCTATTTTTTTACAGTCTATGCTGGTAACATAATGAACATCTGTAAGATCCGTTCACCAGATTTCTAAAAATAAATAAAAATATGTGACCTGTGAAATAACATAAAAAAATGTACAGCTAATAGTTTTGCTAACTTTCACCAGATAAACTGTTCAAAATTGAATACCAGCTAAAGTGGCCACTATTAACAATATGACCAGTGGACATTAAATATTCATAAAGCCTATGACAATGTAATATGACCTCATCGCGTCGCATGTGATTTAACTTAAAAAGGTGACAGACAATTTGCTGTGAACCTAGAAGACACTGGTGTATAATAATTGTTTTAAGTATTAAAATAGCCATAATAAAATAAAGAATGGTGAAAAACACAGAGACCGTTGACTGAATTCGGTCAATGCTGCTTCGTCACGAAAGTTTGTCTTGTTGTCCATTAAAACATTTAAATGTCGCGAGTCTACAAATAACAAACTTGAGTATATGTGTAACAAAATTACATACTTCCGCTCAATTTTAATTTCCCTTCAGTACTACGTCTGGGCTTGCGGTATATTCTTGCGGTTTTTTCTCCGATCAATTTTTTACCGGTCCAACCAGCGAACAGAGGGAGTGAGAACGATGACGTTGAGGTCATAGCGATTGGTTATGGCAGATCCAGCGTGGCTCTGGGTAGATCCAATAGTTTTAAACTTCAACAGAGTACCCGCCTTCTAGGAAGTTAACAATAGAGAGTGGCCAGACTCTCTGTAAATGAAATGTACGAGAGTCTGATAGGACCAGGCTATGAAAATTTTATTTTTAATGTAAATTATGAAATTGTTTTAACATGACAATGTTTGGTCATCCTTGAAATATTATCCCTATTTATAAAAGTAAAGATTTCAAGATATAGGAAAACTCGCACTTATTTAAAAATAAAAAAGACTTAAAATTACCATTGTAACCAGTAGGTGGCTGCAGAGGAGCACTTATTGGATTAATAGCTATTTCCACTCCCTAATATATTTTTCAATCGTTTGCTTTTGAATGAATATTTAGACATCATTAATGCTAATAATTAAAGTAAATTTTATCTACATTAAAATAAAACTGCACATTGTAATTTCTGTAAGGTAAGTGTATTTATTACCAAGGCATTTGTCAGTAATACAGTAAAATGCGGGGAACATGTGAATAACTGCGTTGCATGTTGATTTAAGGTGTGCCCCTTCATTTTCTGCTTGAGCTCTCAAAATGTTCAGTAAGTGGCTAGAAATGCTCCTAGAACATTTTTTTTTAGTCTGGAGCCCTGAAGTGATATTCAGAGATAATATTAAGTTAATAAAATTAATTATTATTGTGATTTTACAAAGCCATTTAATTATTTGTTGGAGTGTAGTGACCAGGGGCCTCATTTATAAACTGTGCGTAGGATCCTTACTAAAAGTGTACGTGCGCCCGAAAGCCAAAAATGGCGTACGCCAAAAAATATTCAGACTTAAAAAACCGTGCGTACGCCAGAACCTGCGCAGGATTCACTTTATAAATCCCACTCAGCGGAAGATTGTGCGCACATGCTTCGCCTCCCCGAAATAACCATATATGGAGCTTACAACGCCTAGTTTTACTATGCATATCCTCATCTGCATATCATTTGCATATGATTATTCATCCACGTGATAACATGTTTAACGGTACAATACATTAGGAAAATATAAAATACGGATGTGCCGTCACATTACAATAATACAAATAATTTAGTAGCCCATCCTTCCCTTGGTTTTGAATAAATAAATCAAATAGTGTAAAATACATCTCACTTATTTCCACTGACCAAATCGTATTTGAAATTGATTTATATTTTTAATGGAAACAGATAGACCTTGTTGTGCATTATATTTGCACAAATAAGCAATTATCTCTGCTAAAACGTTAAAACACAGCATGCCAAAGGAAAAGTGTTCAAAAGCATTGCATCCACAACAAATATTTATAGGCTATTTATATATATATATTGTAACTTTTCAGTAAATTTCATGTAGCTAGTTTAAGTGTTTAACTCCATTAATGAGAATGTCATATTTAATCTAAATGTTTATCAGAAGTAAAACATAGTTTAAATCATTATTTTATTTAAACTGTTATTGTGAACACGCACTGTAGCCTATTTATGATTAGGACTCATAATGAAGATTTACAGTTTTACTTCATCTGCCGTTAGATATGCGTCAGTTTCACTAAACGGCCCAACGCGCTCGCTGGCGCGCACATTTAAGTTATGGATGTTTGCTTCAAGTGATAGGCTTGGTGAGTGAAATTATATTTGTATTATCTTTCTGTATATGTATAAATTTATTTCGATTTTCTGTTTAAAAGTGACCAAAAAAGACATTTAACTCCAGCTCACCATCGGCGTCGCCAAACTGCTCCGTCTCCAAAACGTTCGTACGCACGGGTCAGAGTTTGCGTGCATGTGCGCACATTCTCCCGTCAAGTTTGTTTTTATAAATCACAACTTATGCGTCGGAAGTGGCGTACGCCTCTTTTTTCCTGTTTTGTGCGTACGCACCGGTTATAAATGAGGCCCCAGGTATTTATATCTTTAGCATCTGATTTTACTTTTAAAGACAGAAAAAATATCATACAAGTATATGAATAAATTAATTCAATAAAATTACTATTCACAATGTAGTTTTCAGCCTTTTTTTAATCAATGGCTTATTAATTGTTGGTTTAAATCAAGAATTTACATGGTTGCTGCACCTGATGAACATCAGCCACCTGATAACATTAATAATTACAGGGAATATATGGTGAATACTGGATTTCTTTTATTTAAATTACATCTAAAAAAATAAAATAGAAATACAAGTGAAGTAAAAGTAGTAAATTCATCAACAACAAAAGAACACGTTCGGACGATTTGTGATTGAATAACAACAGTCACGTTTTATATTAATACAAAATTAATCATCAAATTTAAATTGAGTTCACTGAGAATTTTCATTTAAAATATCAACACTAGGCCTATATAATAACTAGAACTACTAAACCAAATGGGTTTGAGGGTTTAACAAAAATGTAATGTTTTAATCTTAAGTAAAGAGGAATAGGAGCAGGCTTCACTCAATGATTAAACTTAAACTTTATGAGTGCTGGCCTGAATAATTAGAATATATAAAACAGGAGAGAGGCCGCACTATGCATACATAGTTTTATTTGCACAAACGCGTTTGGGCGCGTGCCTTCTTCAGTGTGCTGCATTTCAGTGTAATGTTTTAATCTTGAAATGTTAGTTCAGCATGGTTCAGGTGTGCATACAAAAGCAGTCGCAGTCTGCATGTTTTAGCCGTTTCTGATTGAAAACAGTCCACCACATGTTCCAGTTTGTGCTTCTTCGGCTGCGTTTACACTTGGCATTAACATGCGACCTGTATCTGGATGTTGTCCACATACACATTGAAAACACAAGTGAAAACGCGTTTCTGATCGGAATGTTATCTGATCAGCGTGTCCTGGTCCAGAGCTAGTCGAGGACGCATTGTGATCGGATCTCAGTGTAATGTAAACTCAATCCAGCCGGCGTGTCTGCATTCACAGGTGGACGTCATATAAATTCCCGCCCAGTCTCCCCACGTGCTGTCAGAAAATAATGGCCAGGCGCAGTTTAGACAATAAATTAAATTTATTTGAACCTTACAATAAACGTCAATATTTTAAACAGTTTATTTAGACTTACATGATACTGTGTGTGTCATTTTTCATTTTAATTGTGCAACATTATCTGAACGTATTTTGTATGATCACCTGTTCTTCATTCAAAAAACGTAATTTGATCTAAGACTGGAGGTGCACAGGAAAGTAAAGTGAGTGAGTGAAAGCAATTGGAACATTGCTTAATTTGTATAATCTTTACTCTTAATTTGGTGTCGTGCTACAGACCTAATTTAAATATTATGCAAAAACAGAAATCCGATCGGTTATCCAGATACAGAGACTACTTAATATGAGCTGTTTGCAATGAGTAAATCAAACAAAATTGAAATTGAAATAGCTCAACACGACAAATGGGCTTTCTCTAAATTAAACTGAAAATTCAACTTTTAATGACTTCTGCAGTCTCAAAATTATTCAACCCTTTCATATCAACCATCTTTAGTACTTAGTAGAACACACTTTTGCTGTTATGACCTGCTGTAAACTAGATGTATAACCAGACACCAGCTTCTGGCAGCATTTCTGATTAATCTGAGCCTATTCCTCAAGAGCAATGGCCTCCCGTTCAGTAATGTTCTTGGGTTTGCGTGCCTAATCCACCGCCTTCAAATCCCACCAGAGTTTTTCTATGGGGTTCAAGGTGACTGTGATGATCTGTTGTGCAGTTGTGAGGGATTCTATTCAGGGGGTTGAATAATTTTGAGACTGCAGAAGTCATTAAAAGTTGCATTTTCAGTTTAATTTGGGGAAACCACTTAAAACATTTGTTGTGTTGAGCTATTTTAATTACTTTTGTTTGATTCGTTCATTGCAAACAGCTGAAAATTTTAAAATTTTGCCAATAATATTGATTTGCAATGGGAGTTGAATAATTGTGATTACAACTGTAGGTCTTACCAACACGATCTCATGAAAATGCATATCGATAGCACGAATTGTATTATTGTATAATTTATACGCAAAAAATTGTTTTTACGTGCATATGATACTAGGGGTGGGCGGTATGACCAAAATTCGATTTCACGGTAGGATTGATTTTATTTCACGGGTAACGATATATGTAAGGGATAATGTACAGCGAGGCGGTTGTTATAGCGACATACAACACCGACAGGCTGATCGGGAGCCCGACGCGAAGCGGAGGAACAAATGTTGAAACAAATTACTTGTCCTACCGCTGCTAGTGGGCACATTAGCTCTACATAATTTGCAAATCACGTTTTTTTCTGGTCATTGTCAGATTTTGCAAACCCAAACCATGTCCATACAACAGATGTCGCACCTCTTTTAATAACAAGTTGCTCCTCCTGCTCGGGATTGCTTTGTGGGTCCTCCTCATGTGCTCGATCACCTTTCTCCATGTTTCAAACGTGCAAAGCCGCAGCTTCTTGATCAGTCACATGTGGAGCCACAGTGTCCCGTTCAGTATCACGCACGTTGCACGTGAGTTAACCACGCCCACTTATTTGCATGTCGGTGTATACACGGAATAAAAAAATCTGTTACGGTTGACATTTTCTTCCGCGGTAACGATATATACCGTCATACCGCCCAGCCCTATATGATACTGTAAACCCCTTGGGTAGGATTAGTGGTGTGGAGTACTTGCGTATTACACGCCACAAAGTGTGTATCATATGCACGCGAAAACTGCGTAGCATATGCACGTAAATTTTTTTTTTCGTGTATAAATTGCACGATAAATACAATCCGTGCTATAGATACGCACTTTCATGAGATCGGGCTGGTTGTACGTACGCACTTCTTATCAATTGATGTGTCTGGACTACACACATGATGTGTCTGGACTACACACAATTGAAGACAACAGGTGAGAAATTCTAGTAGTTTTCAGTAGACTTTTCTGCTGCAGATTTTCAGTCAAAAGTTTGACATTCTCAAGGTCCAAGTACAAGTGTTCTTGCCCGACACTTTTGACTGTGCAAAGAATAGATATAAGAGAAGACAGCCTGTATAATTTTTACACTTCAGAATTATACGTCAGATAGAGGGTTTAACTATCACACGCCTTTTTTGTATATTTTTTTGTGACGTATCCTTTCTCCGTGGAAGTAAGCAACTCAGGATGGTCAATTTCTTTGCAATCCTTGATCTGTTCCCTTAGTTGGAGATTTTACCTTTTGCATCGCCAGTAAACAAGAAAAAGTGAGGTTACGCTACAGATTAAAATATAGAAGTGCCTGTACTGTGAAGTGCCAGTACTATTGGCCCATTTTAAGCACTAATTAACATGAAAATTAAAACTATAGAATAAATTTGTCAGTTACTCTTATTTTATACTGTTTGACATTTATCTCTTGAATAAAATTTTGACATTTAATGTGTTCACTTTAGGTCTGATGGAGGTGAAAGAGGAATGTCAGGAAATAAATGAAGCGGAGGAGAAACATCAGTATCCGGAACCTCGGAATTTTAAACCTGAAGAAAAATCTTTGACTTTTGTGAATGATTATTTTACATTTTTGAAAAAAAGATCTCAAAGAAAAGAGGTACAACATTCTTTTACATGCAATCAGTGTGGAAAGAGTTTCCTTCATAAACAACTCCTCGTTGACCACATACGAATTCACTTGGGGTTGGAGCCCTTCACATGTGATCAGTGTGGAGAGAGTTTTGTGCGTAAAGCACTCTTGAATGATCACATGAGAATCCACACTGGACAGAACCCTTTCGCATGCCTTCAATGTGGAAAGAGTTTCTCTAATGAGGGAGACCTTAAGCTTCACAAGGAAATTCATGTTGGAGCGAAACCTTACAGCTGTGATCAGTGTGGAAAGAGTTTCAGACGTAAAGGACTTCTCAATGATCACATGAGAGTTCACACAGGAGAAAAACCTTATTTATGCGAGCAGTGTGGAAAGAGTTTCATTCGTAAAGCACTCCTAAATGATCACATGCGAAGTCACACTGGAGATAAGCCTTACAGATGCTCTCAATGTGGGAAGGGTTTCTCACTTAGAGGAAACCTTAATTATCACATGAGAATTCACACTGGAGAGAAGCCTTACAAATGTGATCAATGCGGGAAGAGTTTCACATTTAAAGGAAAACTTAAACATCACTACAGAATTCACACTGGAGCGACACCTTTCACATGCAAGCAGTGTGGGAAGAATTTCGCACAGTCAGACAGCCTTACGTATCATCTGCGCTCTCATGCTGGAATAAAGCCATTTAAATGTGATCAGTGCGGTGAAGCATTTGTTTTGGGATCACGTTTAAAACAACACATGAACGTTCATGCAAATGAGAGGCCTTACATTTGTTCTGTTTGTGGAAAGACTTTTTCACGTCTGGACTGTTTTAAAATGCACCATAAAGTTCATACTGGAGTGAAATCTCATGTGTGCTCTGATTGTGGGAATAGCTTCGGCAGAGCCGGCGACTTGAAAATTCACCAAAGAATCCATACTGGAGAAAAACCGCACAAGTGTTCACATTGTGACAAGAGTTTCAATCAGTCAGGGCAGCTGAAAATACATGAGCGAGTGCACACTGGAGAGAAGCCATACCAGTGCCCTTCATGTGGAAAGAGTTTCAGGTCATTAAGTGCTCGACAGATTCATGTAAAGAAGCATTGTCCGAAATTGTCAAAGTGAGCTATCTGCGAAGATGAGCAGTTTCATTCAACGAAATATTTGCTTTAAAAATCTGAATTGGTGAATATTTTGCTTGTTTAACAAATAGGAGAACAAATATTAGTGGGGCACAACTAATCTAATTAAAGTTATTTTGGTCATACTGATATTTCCACGGTGTCGTCTATTGCGGTTTCCCACATTTTCTCCTAAAGTTTTATTGCACTACATTGTTTTAATGTTTCTCTGGTCTGAAACATCCATTTCAAGTCTTGCAGTCTTCACTAATGGGCTGATGAGCAAATCGGGTCTCAAAATTGCAGTGTTGGGAAAATGTGACTACTTATGACGTCTGAATATCCTTAATTACAGGGTCTTAAAATTACGCACACACACCAATAATTTTTGCTCAAGTCAAGTCACCTTTATTTATATAGCGCTTTTTACAATACAGATTGTATCAAAGCAGCTTCACAGTGATAACATGAAAATAATTGAAAAAAAAATTTCATCATTGTCCACCTTTAAGGCCTTTGGTCCTTCATCAGATCTGGATACGGCCTGGTTCCGCTGGACAGCGGTAAACCTCGGGATAGACAGAGAGACTAATATTAGCGTAGACGCCAGAGATGGGGACAAGTCACACATGGTCAAGTCCAAGCAAGTCTCAAGTCTTAACCATCAAGTCTCGAGTCAAGTCTCAAGTCACAGTTCAGATAAATCAAGTCAAGGGTTCACCCTAAGCAAGTCAAGTCAAGTCCTGATAAGTTTCAAGTCAAGTCACAGTTCTAAAATAAATAGAGGTAAAAAAATGTTATACATATTTATTTTTGCACAGAAAAGATTAACTTGTATACATATTATGTATCTTATTCATTATACATTTTGCTATAGATTAATAATATGCATATCTGTGCTACATTAATATTTGAAAATAAAAAAAAGTGTTATTTACACAAAACGTTTAGAGTCTAATGCTACTTCTCTCTGACGAGTGTCTATGACGAGTCACGCAGGCACTGTGCTCCTCCAAGCCCGGGATAAAATAGACAGAATATAAACACTTATTATAGGCGTACCGTAGTGATTCAGGATAAGACAAAAACACGGTTTGGAAAATGGATTCATGATGTACCCGTTCATTATATAAATTCTGTTCATTTTGAACACAAAAAGTTACGGACTGCAGCAGTTACGGATACCACGGCGTTCTGTTGCGCACGCACAAATTTAACTGCGTGCACTCGCACAAATGCGACCACAACAAATTCTAACTCAGCACATTATCAAAAAATGCGCAATCTGGAACCCTGTAGTGATCACATCGGCGCCTCCATGTTAGCCTGTCATGCAGTAGCCTATGGTAAGCGCAATGCTTTTTAGTTTCCACACGCAGTCCACAAACACTTGAAAATACGCACAATTAATACAGACATTATAGCCTACATCATGTAATATAGAGCGGCCCCGCTCATTTTAAGATGCCCATCAACATTAAAATTCAGGGTACGCCACTGTTATAGTCAAATTCCCCAATAGGCTACATCTATTTACGAGACGTATCAGTAATGATAATGGTCACATTTCTAATAAGAAAAAAACATAATATGCATAAAATTAATTCGTTACATTAGTAATTGTTATAGATCTTAGTGAAACTGACTATAAAGAGATTACTATACCTTTCCTTGTGGTTCTTGAAATGTCGAATGAAATTTGACGTTGGTTGTCGTGTCGAATTTTTGCGTTGCATATTTTGCATCTGGCAAATATTTTTTTATTGGCACGGTCCAGTTCAAAGCCAAACGAGACTATTTGTGGAGCTCGACTATTGTCTGTCATGTTTGGCGCGGTTTAAATTGTGCAGCGTTAAGGCACAGACGCTGATTAGTGGTGCTGACGTCACAATAATTGTTTTATTTTTTATTAATTTTATTGCTGTTTATTATAAGTTCAAGTCATTGTCGAGTCTTCCACTTCAACTCAAGTCAAGTCTCAAGTAACTTGTTCTCAAGTCAAAGACAAGTCAAGTCATTTTCATACTTTAATCAAGCAAGTCGCAAGTCCTGAAAATTGTGACTCGAGTCAGACTCGAGTCAAGTCATGTGACTCGAGTCCCCCACCTCTGGTAGACGCCATCCTTCTTATGATGTACCACGTACATCAGGATTTACGGGAAGTGTTCCCGGTCCCGGCTGTTCTAAACTATGCAGCCTAACATTGAATTATAGAAGTCTATAATGTGTTATGTGTATGCTAGGCCGAAGAGATGTGTTTTTAGTCTAGATTTGAACTGACAGAGTGTGTCTGCTTCCCGGACAATGTTAGGAAGACTGTTCCAAAGTTTTGGTGCTAAATAGGAAAAGGATCTACCGCCAGCAGTCGATTTTGATATTCTAGGTATTAGTAACTGGCCGGAATATTGAGATCGCAATAGACGTGAAGGACTATAATGCGTTAAGAGCTCGCTCAAGTACTGCGGAGCTAAACCATTTAGTGCTTTGTAAGTGATCAGCAATATTTTAAAATTTATACGATGTATAAATACAATGATAATAGTGTTGCTCGAACCACATGACCAGATGTGGTAACAATTCCGTGTTCTCCGAGCTGTCTCAGGTCTGACAACATTCTAGAAAACACTGTGTCCTGACCAAAGTAATTGAAGTCTGACTCTTTGCACAACAGTACTAACTGCATATTGTCAATACTGGAACGATGGAATGCCTCAAAGTCAGTGTGATACTCCAGTATACTCCAACAAGCTTATGTTTTTTTCTTGATGACCCAAGTGGGTTGACCACTTCAAAAGCGTCCTGATACAAGATCAGTTTTAAGATTGTCACCTGCTTACAGAAATAGCTCGTTGGATTTAAAGACTGAGCCATCACAAATATCCATTAAGATGCCATCAGAAACAAGACTATTATGAGACTCAACACACCCTTGCCACACAACAGGATCTTTTAGAATAGTTTTTTATAGTCTGGCAGGGGTATGTATTGTGCATAACAGTCTCTTCTATGTTGTTCATTGGTGCCTAAGTAAACATTTTGTGGCTGCACATAGACAAAGTTCTTCTGAAAATACTGGCTTCTGGTATATTGAGTAGAAAGATGACAGCTACATGCAGCATGTAAATCAGTTTCCTGTAGACTCTGAAAAATGTAATAAATATCAGTATCTGACATGTTCACATTTACTCTTAGTGTCTCTTTAATCTTGTCTTTCGTGACCATTCAAACCATTTATCTCTGCAGCAATCATTGGAGTTGTTGATGATGGAACAAGATATTTTGCCTGAAGTTGCGTGAAAAACAAGCATAGATTTCTCATGTACAAACTAAGACCTAATATCAGTAACCTGAGACTGATTATCACTTTGGTCAATTTCAGTTTGATTGAGATCAATTTGAGAAGATGGCTCAGAGTGTGTGACTAGAATTAGCATCAGTTTCATTTTTATGTGTTCTTGAAACATGGGATGTAAATAACGACTTCACTTTAAATGCCTTGTTACAATTGGTGAATGCTTACTCAAATGTACCTTGAGGTGTGCAATAAGATCTCTCAGATCGATGCATTGCTTCTTACAATTTACATCCTCACATACAAATGACTTTTGTGTGTCAGCAAACTGTGAAACATGGCTGTTGTGGGAACGATAGTAAACGATAGTATGTACTTGGTACATCATAAGAAGGATGGCGTCTACGCTAATATTAGTCTCTCTGTCTATCCCGAGGTTTACCGCTGTCCACCGGAACCAGGCCGTATCCAGATCTGCTGAAGGACCAGCGCCAGGACACGACGACGCCGCTGACCTGAAGTGTCAACCAGTCTCTCCTCCTCCCCACTCCGACTTCAACCAACCGGAACTGGACAAATACTCTGATTCATTCTGAACTTCATACACTGTTCGCTCGTTGGCCAGAGGAGAACTGGCCCCCGACTGAGCCTGGGTTCTCCCAAGGTTTTTTTCTCCATTCTGTCACCTGATGGAGTTTTGGTTCCTTGCCGCTGTTGCCCTTGCCTTCTGGCTTGCTTAGTTGGGGACATTTAATATTCAACAATATTATAGATCTGCCTTAAAGGTGGACGATGATGAAATTGTTTTTTTGTATTATTTTCATGTAATCACTGTGAAGATGCTTTGATACAATCTGTATTGTAAAAAGCGCTATATAAATAAAGGTGACTTGACTTGACAAACACTCTTTGCTAAAATACATTACAGACTGTCACAGTGAGAAGTTCTTTGTCCTGTATCAATGCTAAAGGCCTAACCACTGCAGTCAACACCTTGGAGTATCCATGCTGTTAAATAAAAGTCTGTAGACAAGGGTTAGAGTTAGGATTAACTAGGGGTGGGAATCTTTTACCATCTCACGATTCAATTCGATTCCGATTCTTGAGGCCACGATTCGATTCAAAAAGATTTTCGATTCAAAAAGATTTTCGATTCAAAACGATTCGATTTTAACCATAATGATTTGTAATCGGGTTTCTGATCATGATCTACTCTCATCTGCTTTGCTATACAGAATGACAAACGGAGACATTAAAGTGTCTTTTTCACATTTATTAAGTTCAATTCTCAGGGAAGTGCCTTTTATCAAAAACATTGTCTTGCTACTCAATAGTAGCTAGCTATAAAATAAGTTGGAACAAAAATAAAGTGCTTCTTCATAATACAAAATAGTTGAAAACAGATGCATTTCCCAGGAAAGTTGCAGTTTACCACAAATATCATGTAGAACACAACCGGTGAAGACAAAAAACATCTATATTTCTCAGTCTGTACTGGTCTCACTAAACGTATATGTATTTAGCTATCCAGCGCGTATAAACAGCCAGGTGAGGTGAACAAAGAAAAGAGATGATGCTTTATCTCGAGGTCCTTTTTCTCCTCTCCTTTATTTTACACACAGCAGTGCAAAAACAAGCTGTTAAACTGTAAACACAAATAAAAGTAGGCCTACCTATTAACTCAAATTGCCTTCTTCAATAATTTCCAAAACCAAATACAACACATACATAGTTTTCTACTGAGCATGAGCCGCCATTAAACAGAGGAATCTACACTTCGCGGCAACACGTTGATTTTCTTCTTACACATTCTCTTAAGAAAATGACGAATATAAAACGCCTTATATTACACACAGCGCTACTCACCGGCATTGCCCCTGAGTGAAAACACAACTGAGCGGGGATTGAAGAAACTTGACAGCAGCATTTACACAACAGAGTACAACTCGCTCTGGAAAAGTCTCGTACTAACTGAACTCTAATCTCGTTCCAAACAAGAATACAACAGAAAAATATACACCAAACCTGCCGTTACCACAAGTGTCTGGTAGATGGCGCTAATAACTCACCGCAAATAACTAAAACACAAAATGACTGAATGATCATTAAGACCGACACACAGTCAGACTCAGTAGAAGTTATGAAAATAAAGTGCTTCTTTCAAAATGAAAAATAGTACCCCTAAGCTACCTGACGATGAAGCAGCGATAGACCGATTATTTTTTATTTTTTATTTTTCCTCTCGGAGTTGGCAGGGAGTTTCGTGAAGCACTGCAGTGTGCGTTGGTCTGCAGCTGGCGGCTGACTGTACGTTCACAACGCCGCCGATTCGAGCTGCAAAAAAGCTATGGCCGCCCTGTCAAGGACGCTTGTCAAAAAGTACGGGGAATCTTGTTGACGCTTTGGCCGCTCTGACGTAGCAGCATTCACATTGAAATGTAAACAGAAAAAAACAAGCAATGTGTCACAGGTCGGGGCGGGCCAAGCCAGACTGCACCCACCCCTGAAAACCGGGAACCACCTCGAGGAACGGGTCAAGGACCAGACAGACAAGGGGATAAAAATAATGACAGTACTTATTCAATTGTCCAATTTTAATATAATAAAGTACTAATTAAAACTTCTTCTTGCCACCAGGGCAGTTCACGCGTCTCTGGACCTCCTGGGATGGGAGGGGAGGAACGATCGTAGTGGGCCGGGGCTCGTCGAATGGGGATCCGGAGAAATCCTCACGCTGTCCAGGTAGGTCACCAGGTAAGTATACAAGTGTGGGGGCGAGCGAGTCACTGGAACGATATGGCGGGGTTTAACCGTTCGTCGGTATGTGAACACTCAGCTGAGGTACCTTCTTCCGTTTCGGGCAGATGCTTCCAATGGAGGACGTGTGGGGACCACCAGACGGGGAGGACACTTGAAATGAAACGCTCCACTTGGTTGGGCACTGGAACGATACAGTAAGGTTCGCTGTTCAACAGTACATGAAGCTCTCTCCTGATATACCTCTCTCTTCTTCTGAACAGGGCAACCGGCTTCCAATAGGGGCGTGTGGGGACCACCAGGCTGGGAGGGCACTTGGATGGAAACGCTCCGCTTCGTTGAACACTGAAACAGTACAGGAAGGTTTTAACGGTTCCAATAGTACATGAAACTTCAACGATATACCTCTCTCTCTTCGTCTGAACAGGGCAAAGGCTTCCAATAGGGGCGTGTGGGGACCACCAGGCTGGGAGGGCACTTGGACGGAAACACTCCGCTTCGTTGAACACTGAAACAGTACAGGAAGGTCTTAACGGTTCCAATAGTACATGAAACATGAAACTTCAACTGATATACCTCTCTCTTCGTCTGAACAGAGCAAAGGCTTCCAATAGGGGTGTGTGGAGACCACCAGGCTGGGAGAACACTTGAGCGACACGCTCCACTTCGTTGGACACTGGAACAAACACAGCACGGTTTTAAACAGTCCAGCGTATATAAAACACTCAGCTTTAACAGGGCCGGATCGTCTCACGGAGGAAGTGGGGCTCTTGATTTGTCGACACCTGCCCCTGGAGACAGCGGGTGGAAGACTGAATGGGAAGAGTGCACGGCAGACTTCTAATATTTCTCCACACAGCAATTTCACTTCACAGCACAAACCGGGTGAATCGTCACTTCAGGCACTGTAATTCCACTCACACACCGTGCATTAGGGCCAGCACTCACCCACTGGTCCTTCTCCCACCAGATCGAATCTAGTCCTTGGCCAGGGCTCAACTTCGCTCCAGGAAAAGCAGAAGAATGTTGCAGCTGTCGTTACATTCGGCAAAGAGAAGACTGAAGTTGGAGACAGATCAACAATTCACTCGGTGTAATAATTCACTCGTGTCACACACTTCCAAACTTGCAACACCACTTCAGTGTTAGTGCACATAAACAACGGATCCAATACTCATCACTTGCGTCTTTCCCACTGCTGACGATATTCCTTAGGTTTTCGCTGACAAATCCTTCACTACTTCCTTTCTCTTCCTTAGCTTCGATCTCCAGCACTCCACAGCCCAGCCATAATAAAAAGAACGACCCGCTGACAAACACAGTACTACACGGGAGGAGAACCACACATAGTCTGTTTTCTCTCTGCTTTTAAAGCCCCATCTGAATATGTGTCCCTCTCACAGCGTTCCCTGTAATTGCCCCACACCTGCTGTCACTCAGGCAATTAGCCTCGCTGCCATGGCAACCAATTTGCAGTGCATTCCCCCCGGATCTTAGTCCTGTTCAGGTTTTTGTCACCCCGTGACAAATGCATTCGGCAGTTTAGGATATCGCACAAGATTTGTCAACACAGAAAACATTTCATCACTGGAGAGTTTTTTTTTCCGACACCATCGTATTAATTGATTTTGATATGCGCGAGGGAGAGCGAGAGCAGACAGCGCTCGGGTGAGTGCGCGCGCGCGGCCGGGGATCTCTCTCTCTGCTTGTTCTTATGCCCTGTCAAGCGCGCCCTGTTAAACTGACAGGACTTAAAAACACATGAAAAATGAAACACTTTCACTCTCTCTATGATGGTTAAACTGTGCAATTAATTTTTTTTTTTCTCGGAACTAATCTTTTGGTAGGAACGAAAGATCTCCCTCTCATCCATATTTGCTTCCTCTTTGTTTTAGTGATTTGCCGCTCACGTTCAAAAACCGGCTGCGTGGTGACGTCCCGTATAGGCTAGTTACAAAAATGGAGGCGAACAGCCAGCTGATTTTATTTATTTATTAAATCGATTCTTGGACATTTCAGATCGATTCTGAATCGTTGCAAATGAGAATCTAGATTCTTCTGTGAATCGATTTTTTGGCACACCCCTAGGATTAACCTTAACCCTTAATTTCTAACCCAGACCCGGTTTCAAAGACAGGGTTTAGATTAAACCAGGTTTACACCGTGTCCTAACTACATGCGATGCCACGACACGCGATAAAAGGTATCTTTTCCTTGTTAATCAGAGTTTTTGTCCTAACCAACCGCGACAGCAACACTCAACGATTCTAATTTAGAAAAGGTTCCTATTTCTGCGATCTGACAGATCCGCCCACACAGAGATCTCATTGGATGGAAGTTCTGTTTGTCATGAATATTTAATCATCAAACATGGGCGACGAGAAACTGATAGTCGAAATTCAAAGGCATTCAATTCTCTACGATGAATCCCACAAAGACATCAGGAAAAAGGAATCTGTCTGGAGAAGCATAGCTGAAGCATTGAATACCCAAGTTTAGATTTAGTCCGAGAGGCTTTCTGTCTCTGTTCTGGCGGGATGAAGGCAAAAGTTTTGTAGTTTTAAAAGGGAGTACGTACGTATGTGGGGCAACACTTCACTGACTACTCGTCAACAGCCGATCGTAAACACTTGAAACGTGGAGTTATACCGTCCAGGTTCGAATGGAACAACTGGGGGAGTGTTCGCCAAAAACGACCCAATGTACTAGATAAGGTAACGTTAAAACGCCAACATTGCAGTGAATCAGATATCAATGATGAACAGACTTTAGTCTATTACGGACCCGTCCCACCCACAGACCATGACTAGTACTCAACACCTCCGTGTCCAGGTCTTTTGGATGCTGCAGCAGAGAGAATTAGAGAGTTGGAGGCTGAAGTGCGAGCTTTGTCTGTCTCCCGCATTCAAATAAGACTTATTCTCTCGGATGACGACTTCCGATTTTACACACGCTTTCCCTCAGAGAAGGTTTTCAGGATTTTCTGGGCATCAATAGACCCATCAGCATCGAACCTTGTGTATTGGTCTAAGGCACAGAGACATGGTCTAGAGACAGTTCCAGGACCAAGCCCTAACAGAAAGCTTCAGCTTATTGATGAGTTTTTCCTTTATTGGTGTCGCGTGTCTGCAGGTCTCCGAGAGAAGGTCTTGGCAGATATCTTCAATGCGAGTACGACAGCGGTCAGTCGAGTTATCATAACATGGGCAAATTTTCTGTACCTTGTTTTGGGGTCCTTGCCTATTTGGATGACCAAAGAGCAAGTCAGAGCAACCATGCCAGCAAAATTGAAGAAGTACTGCCCAGATGTCCGTGTTATTTTGGACTGTACTGAGATCAGATGTGAAAACCCCACAGCACTTACACTACAGTCAGATATGTTTTCACATTACAAAAACTACCCTACCTTCAAAGGCTTGGTTGGTGTTTCTCCATGTGGGGCCATAACCTTTGTTTCACAGCTGTTCACTGGATCCATCTCAGACAGGGAGATAACAAAACATTCTGGACTTTTGGAACTGCTCGAGCCTGGAGACTGTTGTATGACACGTGTTCTGGTCAGAGAGAGTGGGATGTACAACCTAAAATGGGTGAAGCTTACAGAAAAGTGAGTATGATATGTTGTTTGTGTTTTCAGTAAGAATTTTTTTGTGAAGATTTTTCATTGTGTCAGCCAGAAACCTTTTCTGCTTCTTCACCTTGTTCTTGGTAATTGTTTGTTTTTCGTCCTGTCGTTGTTCGACTGTTGTCATCTCGAGTGAAAAAGGTTTTCACTTTGGACTTGAAAGCAGCAGTGAACCTGTTTGTGGGATTTCTGTTGGTGGAACAGAGGTCTTCACTCTGAACACTGCGACGCTTCTTTGAAAATCCAAGGGCATTTTCGGCAAAACCTTGTAGCCTGTACTTCTTCACAAGCCTCCCCGCTGTTACCTTTGCTATTAGTTGTTTTTCTTTTTCTTTTCTTGCTTTACAGTACTTATTCTTTATGTCTTCAATCAGGGCTTCATGATAGAGTAGTGTTTTTCTGATTTTTGAGCTTACTCTGCCCGTCTTAGTTAACTCATTTATTTTTGAACGAGGGGAGTCATTCTTAATTTTTTTCTGTATTTGTCAGCTTGTTTTCTTTCCTTCTCTAGCGATTTCTTTAGTTTTTCAATTTCTTTGCGTAGTGTATCCCTGTTCTTCCTGGAAATTCGCTTTCCTTCTTTATGTTGCCTGAAACAAAACAAAAATCTACTGGTAACTTAGGGGTTTAAGTCATGTACACCATATATAAAAACAATTACTCAATGATATAGGCCTGCTTCTTATTCTCTACATGTATCCATTTATTTATAATCCTAACTGCGCACAACCCTGACCTTGAAGATCCTAACTGCTGCTTTGACTGTTGGACAGGATCTGGACTCAAAGGAAAGGTGTCCAGACTGTGCTTCCTAGCCTCTGCTTTCTCTTTTCTCTTCTTGTTCTGCTTCCTCCACTTTTTACGCAGCTGACGCTTCCCTCGCTCACTTAGATCACTAATCTTCTTCTTTTTTCCTTGCTCTACATCCCGTCTCCATCTCTGACGCTCACTCTCTAGATATTTTTGCTTCCTCTCAGTATCAGCATCCCGACATGCACGGCATCGCCGTTGTCTCTCAGCTGCGCTTAACGGAGCCATGATGGAGACAGATCTATCTGCAAATGTTATAAAATGTAACATTCTTCATTAAACACTGTGAGTGACAGAGAGTGAGATAGTGAGTGAGTGAGTGAGTGAAAGAGATAATGAGTAATAAGTGTGTGAGTGATATAGTGAGTGAGTGAATGAACAAAACAGGGTTAAGTTAACAAAAATAATTGATTAGTCTATATTAGAATCCTTGATTTCATACATCCTCACATTCAAATGGGAAGCAGAACCATGACAGGGTGGTAAATTTCAGCCCAAAATGGCCGCAGATCTCCCATGTGGTCAAGTTCCTCACCCAGCATACATGCATTCTATCTTAAATATACTTTTCTTTGCATTAATAATGTAAAAAAATAAAAATCAGTTTTCCCTCTTCTATTTTGCATGACGGGGTGGTTGGTTTGAGCTTGACAGAACCTGCCTAACATGAAAAATCAACAAATAAAGAATGTAGAGGAATGTCAGAACTTGCCTGCTTTTGTTCTTGGCGGCTACAAGGCTCCAATGATGTCACTTCCGCTTTGTGATGTCATTTAAAGCAACAGTACATTATTTATAGATAAAACAAGTTAGTGTGACGGGGTGGTAAGTCAAACTGAGGGACGCACACAAATAACAAAATATTTACAAAAAATAAGGTTTATTTTTATTAAAGTATATCTTATGTGAAAAGGGACACACATATTGATCCTGAAAATAATGTTTTTAAAAAATACATAACTTATTTGGTGATATTTTAGATGCAAATGTCATGTTGGTCAACACGGACATGTAAAATTGGCTATGAACTAATACAAAAATATTAAAATAGTATGTTATTCTTTAAGAATAGTATTTTTATCATATATCATGTTAACAAGAACACTTGAATGAATAACTTTAAGCTTTGTAAACACATTTTGGGACATTTTTGTGCCTTATGCATCTCATCAAACGTTGCGGACCCAAATGGCACCCGTTTTGTAGAATGACTCTTATACACTGCCAAGCAGACGCTATTTTGCAGAAACAAGTCTACTTGCAATGTATGACCGAGTTGCAAAACACGTTCATGAGCTCATGTCCACAGACAGACAAACTTTAAGTTTTACCACAGACATTTGGAGCTCAGACGTTAGCCCAACGAGCATGCTTAGCTTAACAGCGCAGTGGATTGACTCTGATTTTAAACGGCAAAACATTTTGCTTCACTCACGGGAGTTTGTTGGGTCACACACCGCAGCAGCGATATCTGATGCTTTGTCTACAATGTGTGACACTTGGCACATTGAGAAATCTAATGTGCATGTGATTGTCCGAGATAATGCACGGAACATGTTTAAGGCAATGGAGGACAGTGGACTGAACAGCATACCATGCATGGCACACGCTTCAGTTGGCTGTGAATGAAGCAGTGCTGAGTCAGCGCAGCATTTCTGAAATAACAGCAATCGAGAGAAAGATTGTGGGACACTATAAACATTCTTCGCTTGCTTATTCCCGACTGCAAGATTTGCAAAAACAGCTTGGGATGCCACCCAAACGTCTCCAGCAAGATGTAGCTACTCGCTGGAATAGTACGTACTACATGTTGCAAAGTCTACTTGAGCAGAAGCCGGTCATAGCTGCCTATATTGCTAGCTTCCGTTATTGTCAGCACAACACGCTAACTCGCTAGCCTTTTAACGCACCACCCGTGCGCTCAGTTATTTATTTTTCTCTCGCGCGCCCGCGCCTTTGAGTTCATAAAAGCCCAGGTGAGTAAGAATCAGTCAACAAACACGGTGAGTAATGTCTTCTCCTGTTATTGTCACCTGCACTTCATGTCACATGTTTACCATAGCCTTCTCTGTCGGCAATATAGGATTTATATGTGATAAATGCAAGGAGACAGTCAGGCTGACGGAGAAGATTTCAGAACTAGAGACACGCATCCAAACTTTAATCGAGAATAGTAAGAAGAGTGCTAGAGCTTTAGGGTGCTTTCACATCTGTAGTTCGGTTCATTTGGTCCGGACCAAGGGAGAAAAATTATACTTTGTAGCATTTTTCAGGCGTTTTGGTTCCTTTTCACACCACACTGATTGCTCTGGTCCGAATCAGTTTATGAAACTAACCAAAATGCAGTCACGTGACAACATCCACATCACTCGTTGGCCAGATGGGTCTTGAACGTATCTTCATAACTGCACTTCGATTGTCAGAATTAACGTGCGGGAAAATTCCAACAGAACTGACGGAAGTAAACAAAGAGGAGGAAAATCTGGCAGACAACACGCCACTTTTTACTGTGGAGAAATGACTTTGTGGGCTGATTGTATCCCTGGTCATAGTTTATTATATTAGTTTGTCTACACCACTTTAGGCAAACAATAACATTTGAGAATGAAGCGAGGATGCGGCTTGAAAATAATGTTTTATGCAATGCACGCAGCAAATCACTTCAGGAGGAGGCGACGCGTGCATTAATGTTGCTAAACAGTGACATAATGCACAGCGCGGCTGACTACGGCAGCTGGTTTAGTCCAAAAATGCGCAGTTATTTGGCAGTTGGGTCTGTTCGAGGTCGGATCACGTTCTCACCACAAACGAACCGCTCCAGAGTTCGTTTGAAAGCGTACCGAGACCACCTCTCCTAGGAGGTCTCGGTACGCTTGTTTGGTCCGCTTTTGGTGCGCACCCGAGTGCGATTGCTGCATTCTCACCTGCCCAAACGAACCGCACCAATTCGGAAAACGAACTCTAGTGCGATTCAACCGAACTAAACAAGGCAGGTGTGAAAGCACCCTTAGATACTATTTTGGATGCGCCTAGCCTAGTGAACTCTTTACATGAGTCGGTTCCGGCTGAAGTAGAGCCCGTGCAGCAGGGCAGATGGGTGACAGTGAGAGATCGCTCTAGTCGCGGATCAAAAAAACACTTTTCCGTTCCGATAACAAATCGATTTGCCCCGCTCAGTGAAACACCCACTGAGAATTATTCTGATTGTGCCCTAGTTATTGGCGATTCTATTACACGGAACGTGAAAATAGAGACACCAGCCACCATAGTCACATGTTTGCCGGGAGCCAGAGCGCCTGACATCAAAGCAAATTTGAAAGTGCTGGCTAATGCTAAACGTAAATTCTCTAAGATTATTATTCACGTCGGCACTAATGATGTTCGACTCCGCCAGTCGGAGATCACCAAAATTAATATTAAAGAGGTGTGTGAACTCGCAAGTACGATGTCAAGCACTGTAATTTGCTCTGGCCCCCTTCCTGTTCGCCGGAGTGATGAGATAGTTAGTAGATTGTGTTCACTCAATGGCTGGCTGTCTGGGTGGTGTCCACGAAATAATATAGAATTCATAGACAATTGGAAAAGTTTTTGGGGCAAACCTGACCTGTTGAAAAGAGATGGTATTCATCCCTCCTGGGATGGTGCTGCTCTTCTCTCTAGTAATTTGGCTCATAGTCTTAGAGATAAAACATGACAATCTGGGCCTCAGGTCAGGAAGCAGACAGACTGGCTTAACCGACCGTCTGCTAGCGGCCTCACGTCACCAAGGTCAGATAAATCCCATCACATAGAGCCTCTTTCACCTAGATATCATCATATAGAGACTGTGTCTGTTCCCCAAACTTGGAAATCCAAAATACGTTCAAACCCATCTAAGGTTAAAAATTTAATTGATCTTCAACAAATAAAAAACAGATATAATACAAATGAGCAAATGATAAAGCTTGGGTTGCTGAATATTCGATCTCTTACTTCAAAAGCGCTAATAGTTAATGATATGATTTCAGATTATAACCTAGATGTTTAACAGAAACCTGGCTAAAACCAAACGATTACATTGCTTTAAATGAGTCAACCCCACAAGATTACGGTTATAAACATGAACCTCGTCTGAAACGCAAAGGAGGAGGTGTTGCTGTAATTTATAGTAATATTTTCAAAACCACTAAGAAATCTAGTTGTAAATATAATTCTTTTGAAGTTTTAGTGCTTAATGTAAAACTATATAGTGTAACCGATAAATCACGTTTGAAAATTCTGCTGGCTACTGTATACAGGCCACCAGGGCACCATACAGACTTTATAAAAGAATTTGCGGACTTTCTATCAGAATTAGTATTGGCTGCAGATAAAGTACTAATTGTTGGTGACTTTAATATACACATAGATAATGAAAAAGATGCATTGGGATTGGCATTTAAAGACATTATAAATTCAATTGGAGTTAGACAACACGTGTCAGGACCGACTCATTGTCGTAATCATACTCTAGATCTAATACTATCACATGGAATAGATGTTGATGCCGTTGAAATACTGCAGCAGAGCGATGACATCTCAGATCACTATCTAGTCTCTTGTAAATTACATTTAGCCAAGGCTGCAAAGCCGACTCCGTGTTATAAATATGTTAGACCTATCCCTTCTGGCACTAAAGATTGCTTTATCAATAATCTTCCTAATCAGTTTCATCATCTCAGCATCCCGGATAGCTTAGAAGAACTTGATATTGCAACAGAAACTTTTAACTCTCTCTTTTCCAGCACTTTAGACACAGTTGCTCCGCTGCGCTTAAAGAAGATTAAAGAACATAGTCCAACGCCGTGGCACAACGAGCACACTCAGGCCCTTAAGAGAGCAGCCAGAAAAATGGAGCGCAACTGGAAGAAAACAAAACTAGAGGTGTTTCGGATTTTATGGAAGGAGAGCTCGATTGCTTACAGAGAGGCCTTAAAAGCTGCTAGATCTGCTTATTTTTCAACCCTATTAGAAGAAAATAAACATAATCCTAGGTATTTATTTGAAACAGTGGCTAAACTAACGAAAAAGAAAGCTTCAAGCCCAGAAGTTTCCAAGCAACACAGCAGTAATGACTTTATGAACTTCTTCACTTATAAGATCGATAATATCAGGGACAAAATTATAACTATGCAACCGTCTAATACAGTATCGCATCAGGAAGTGCATTGTAGTCTCCCTGAGGGAAAATTTGATTCATTCATTGCTATAGGGGAGGAAGAATTTTGCAAACTCGTCAAATCATCTAAATCGACAACGTGCATGTTAGACCCTATACCGACTAAGCTGCTGAAAGAGATGCTTCCAGATGTCATAGATCCTCTTCTTAATATCATTAATTCATCTTTGTCTCTAGGATACGTACCAAAAACCTTTAAGCTAGCTATGATTAAACCGCTTGTTAAAAAACAGCAACTTGATCCTACAAAACTAGTCAATTACAGGCCAATCTCTAATCTGCCATTTCTGTCAAAGATATTAGAAAAAGCAGTATCCTCACAACTGTGTTCTTTTCTTGAAAGAAATGATATCTGCGAGGATTTTCAGTCCGGATTTAGACCGTACCATAGTACCGAGACAGCTCTCGTTAGAGTCACAAATGATTTGCTCTTATCATCCGATCGTGGTTGTATCTCTCTATTAGTATTACTGGATCTTAGTGCTGCATTTGACACCATTGACCACAACATCCTTTTAAATAGACTCGAACATTATGTTGGCATTAGTGGAATTGCACTAGCATGGTTTAAATCATACTTATCTGACCGTTATCAGTTTGTAGCAGTAAATGAAGAGATGTCTTATCAATCATAAGTTCAGTATGGCGTACCACAAGGCTCAGTACTAGGACCGCTGCTGTTCACTCTGTATATGCTACCATTAGGAGATATCATTAGGAAACATGGAATTAGCTTTCACTGTTATGCCGACGATACTCAGCTGTATATTTCTTCAAAACCTAACGAAACCTACCAATTCACAAAATTAACGGAATGCATAGCTGATATAAAAAATTGGATGACTAGTAATTTCCTACTACTGAATTCAGAAAAAACAGAGATTCTAATTATTGGACAAAAAACTTTCACACGTAATAACCTAGAGTACTGTCTAACACTTGATGGCTGCTCTGTTAAGTCTTCGTCGTCGGTTAGGAACCTGGGTGTGCTCTTTGATACCAATCTTTCATTTGAAAGTCATGTGTCTAGTATCTGTAAAACCGCTTTCTTCCATCTTAAAAATATATCTAAATTACGTCATATGCTCTCAATGAATAATGCAGAACAATTAGTTCATGCGTTTATGACCTCAAGGCTAGATTATTGTAATGCTCTACTGGGTGGTTGCCCTTGCACGCTTAATAAACAAACTACAGCTAGTTCAAAACGCAGCAGCTCGAGTTCTTACTAGAACCAGGAAGTATGACCATATTAGCCCCGTTCTGTCAACACTGCATTGGCTGCCTATTAAACATTGTATAAATTTTAAAATATTGCTGATCACTTACAAAGCACTAAATGGTTTAGCTCCGCAGTACTTGAGCGAGCTCTTAACGCATTATAGTCCTTCACGTCTACTGCGATCTCAAAATTCCGGTCAGTTAATAATACCTAGAATATCAAAATCGACTGCTGGCGGTAGATCCTTTTCCTACTTAGCACCAAAACTTTGGAACAGTCTTCCTACCATTGTCCGGGAAGCAGACACACTCTGTCAGTTCAAATCTAGACTAAAAACACATCTCTTCGGCCTAGCATACACATAACACATTATAGACTTATATAATTAGGCTGCATAGTTTAGAACAGCCGGGACCGGGAACACTTCCCGTAATCCTGATGTACTTGGTACATCATAAGAAGGATGGCGTCTACGCTAATATTAGTCTCTCTGTCTATCCCGAGGTTTACTGCTGTCCACCGGAACCAGGCCGTATCCAGATCTGATGAAGGACCAGCGCCAGGACACGACGACGACGCCGCTGACCTGAAGTGTCAACCAGTCTCTCCTCCTCTCCACTCCGACTTCAACCAACCGGAACTGGACAAATACTCTGATTCAATCTGAACTTCATACACTGTTCACTCATTGGCCAGAGGAGAACTGGCCCCCGACTGAGCCTGGGTTCTCCCAAGGTTTTTTTCTCCCTTCTGTCACCTGATGGAGTTTTGGTTCCTTGCCGCTGTTGCCTTACCTTCTGGCTTGCTTAGTTGGGGACATTTAATATTCAACAATATTATAGATCTGCCTTAAAGGTGGACGATGATGAAATAATTTTTTGTATTATTTTCATGTTATCACTGTGAAGCTGCTTTGATACAATCTGTATTGTAAAAAGCGCTATATAAATAAAGATGACTTGACTTGACTTGACTTGACTATATGACAGATTACGATCTGCCCGCTACTTTGAGTGCACACCAGTGGATGCTAATGGAAAACAGTGTCTCTTCTCGCCCCATTCGAACAGATGACCAAGGAAATAAGCTCGGCTAAAGCCTCGGCTGCAGAGGTTATTCCTTTGATAGCAGCACTGAAGCGTCTGCTGGGAAAAGAGGTGGAAACAGATCACGGTGTAAAAACAGCTAAAAAGACTCTTTTGGAGGCCGTTAACAAGCGCTTTCAAGACACTGAGTCCAACCCTCTCTACTGTATTGCAACTATACTAGACCTGCGCTTTAAAGAACATTACTTCGACGAAGAGAAAAAGCAGCGAGTGCGTGAAATGACACAAAAAGAGCTGACGGAGATTGAAACATCTGGTGAAGGAAGAGACACGACGGGGAGCGCATCGCAAACGGTGCCCGAGAAACGGTTACGTACAAGTGAGGAGGCGTACACTTCCTCACTTTCTGAGATGTTTGACGAAATTTTACAGGAAAGCACCCCAATTCGTAGCGGTTATAAGAAATGATGGTCTGTTCCCAACAACTTCCACTCCAATATATATATATACATATATCAAAATGTTCCTTCACTTACAAGAGTTTAATTATCATATAGAGACAATTACATTCAATCTCAGTAATATGTATATAGTATCACAGAGGGCAACCAACAACCATCTTGATTACAGGGACTTCAAATAGCTTGTCACCTTAAACATTTGACCGTTCTGTTTTAACAGAAGATCAAAGATGTGATCACTTCAGATAGATTGTATCACCTAAACCTTTTGCTGTTCTGATTTCATTTACATTAAGAGTTGACCATTTGGGTTGATTACATCCTGAACAAATGGTAATCAATTGTAGAATGGGAATGGGTGTCTCAACTTCATTAACATACAGACCACAGCTGTTACAATAAGAGCAACTTCATTTACATTAAGAGTGGTAAACTGTAACAGGATAAAAGGTTTGAGATTTGGATGTTCTGGGTTCCTTCTGACGCCGGTGAACCCAAGGTGTTTCGTGTACCTTGCCACTGCTATGCTGTAATAAACTTCATTTTTGAGATCTTCGACGTCCACATAATTTTTTCTTACACGGTGTTGAAACAAGCTCAGCCGCACAACAAATAGAGACGTATCTAGCTGAACAACCCATTGCCAGAAGCGACAATCCTCTGGACTACTGGCGCGCAAACAAAGACCGCTTTCCATTGCTTGCACGGATTGCACGCAGGTATTTATCTGCCACAAACACCAGCACAGACAGTGAGAGACTATTCAGTGCAGCATCTCATGTTCTTAATGAGAAGAGGAACCGTCTTTCTTGTCAAAAAGATGAACAACTTTTGTTCTTAAAGAGAAACCTGACACGTTTCCTTAAATAAACAGCAGTCAAATTTTCTGTGTATATAGTTACATTAAAAGTTGCTTAGTACTGAACAACTGTGTTTCCTAAGGCTACATAGGCTTAAATGTTGTTCCCTTTCGAGGGAACTCGAAATGCGTCGGTGACGACACTAGGGGAACGCCCTTCAGCGTAGCGCGTCTGAATTTATGAATGAAACTGAATCCAATCCTATTGACGTTGCGTGATGACGTAGCGTGTGACGGCATAAGCGGAAGTACACAAAACGCCGGCAGACTTTTTGCTATTCAGCAAGCGCTCTTGTGTGTGTTGAAGCTAGCGAATCCTTTGTAAATTTTATTTCATTTCATCATGGCAAGCGAACAGTTTACTAAATGTGTGTTCCCATGCCCACGCTTTCTCACGGCTGGGGATACACACGAAATGTGTGTGTCTTGTCTGGGAAGGCAGCACGCTCAAGCAGCTCTCGAGGGGGCTGCTTGCGCTCACTGTGAGTCAATGTCAGTGAGAGTGCTGCATTCTCGGTTGGCTTTGTTTTCTGAGGATGGCCAAATGCGTTCTCCCCGCGGTTCAGGTCCCGCATCTGCCGAGGCAATTTTGTTGGCCATTACTTCTCTGAGGAGGGTAGGAGATCTCCAGGCGCTCTCTATTTCCAATGGGTGCTTGGCGTTTGCTCCAGGCAACATTAAGGCCATCTTACACCCCAGGCCCGGCTATTTGCCCAAGGTGCCATCTAATGTGGCACGGCCTATGGTTCTGCAGGCATTTCATCCTCCACCTCACGTGACGGCGGATGAGGAGAGACTTCATCTGCTTTGCCCTGTCAGAGCACTGCAGTGTTATATCCAGAGGTCCTCCTCATGGCGGAAGTCAGACCAGTTGCCCCAGAAGGGGCTTCCCGCCTCTAAACAGACCATCAGCAACTGGATCGTTCAGACTATTTCAGGTGCGCAATTTGCCTTCACCTATGGCCCTGAGGGCTCACTCCACCAGAGGCATGGCGTCCTCTAGAGCCCTCCTTACAGGGGTTTCTATACACGACATATGTGAGGCGGCTGGCTGGGCCACTCCGCACACATTCATGAGGTTTTACAGTCTGGACCTTCCCTCTACACCCGATGCACGAGTGCTTTCGTCCTAAGTTGTGCCTGAAGACAGCTTCACACTAGGATGAGCGGGGTTCGTTGTGGTATAGTGGGTATGTCCTTCCCCTAGTGTCGTCACCGACGCAGTTCGAGTTCCCTCGAAAGGGAACGTCTCGGGTTACGTATGTAACCCTTGTTCCCTGAGGAAGGGAACGAGACACTGCGTCGGTTCGCCACACCTCACCCCGCCTGGAGCACTTGCTTCATACCAAAAGCTGACATTTCTGTGAGCCGGCGTGCTTTTATGTACATCCGCTTATGCCGTCACACGCTACGTCATCACGCAACGCCAATAGGATTGGATTCAGTTTCATTCATAAATTCAGACACGCTACGCTGAAGGGCGTTCCCCTAGTGTCGTCACTGACGCAGTGTCTCGGTTACATACGTAACCCGAGACGTTTACAGTTTGAGTTTGGATTAAGTTCTTTCGCTGTTATTGCACTGTTGTTTTTCATTGTTTTGCACAGAAATTTTGTTTATTAATGGAACATAGGAGGATATGTAGCGCTCCAACCAAAAAGGTATCCTTTTGTTATGAGTCCATTTACTTCAGGTGCGTTGAACCAAGCGAATGATAGGAGTAGAGAGAGTGGCTAGCCGCACACTGATCCACTTGAGACAAAATGTCTACGAAAACATAATTTTATTAATAAAGTGCAAAGTGCAGGTGAATTTAAAAACAGACAAGGCGAGCTTCAGTGCTCACTTGACAAACAAGATTCACCCTTTTTGAACAAGTCAGTAATTGAGATCAGTCAGCTGAATCCAATTATCACAGATTAGTGATTTGAATACAATTATCTCAGGTGAGTAATTACCTCATTAATCACTTAAGCAGAATTCACTGCAGATTTTAACAACATTTAGCAGGAAATATGAGACATACAACTACAGAGAATAATCAGATTTTACAAAAAGCATGACAGTTCAAGTTCTTCATTCATACCCTCAGGAAATAAGGATTTAAGTTCAAAAATCGCAAAAAATAAGAATTGTTCTTGTATGTTTAAATCCACATATAGTCCACTTAGTAATGATATCAAAACCATCATTAAGAAACATTGGCATATTATTCAAAGTGATCCTCAACTATTGAATGTATTTAATGATCAACCACTTTGTGTCTTTTCCAGGAGCTCTAATTTGAGGGACAAACTTGTTCATGCTGATACCAATATCTCATCTCCAACCACTCTTATCGATGCCCAGGGTAATTTCCCATGTCACAACTGTTCCTCTTGTACCAAGTATGTTAAATGCAAATCATTTACACATCCTCGTACACTAAAAACATATAAGATCAGACAATTGATTACCTGTAAAAGCACACATGTGATTTACATCATCATTTGTCCATGTTCACAACTATATGTTGGGAAAACTACACGCACAAGAATGATTGAACACACTAGTGCTATCAGAAGACAGGATGATACATCCTCAATTTCTCGTCATTTTAAGTCTGCAAACCACTCTTTGGCTGACATGAAGTTCCTGGGCATCGAGAGGATCCTCCCCCACAGGAGAGGTGGAGATAGAGAGGATTTTTTGGGATTTTTGAACTTAAATCCTTATTTCCTGAGGGTATGAATGAAGAACTTGAACTGTCATGCTTTTTGTAAAATCTGATTATTCTCTGTAGTTGTATGTCTCATATTTCCTGCTAAATGTTGTTAAAATCTGCTGTGAATTTTGCTTAAAGGAGAACTCCGGTCAATTTTAACATTGAGCTCAATTTTTAGTAAATTTGGAGTGCTGTCAATACAGAGAACACTGACAAAAATCGGTGTTGCCTACACTGTGTTATCCTATTTAAAAAATTTGCACCCTGTTGACTTGAATGGGGCAAGTTTTAAACCTGCTTTTATTTCTCTTATCATCCTTGATGTGTCATACAAGTGCCCAGCCATGTTAGATGATTCCTTCAGAGTGAACACGAGTGAATCTGACTGCAGTAGATGTGAAAGATATTAATAAAAATGATGTTATTTCAGCCAGCGCAAATACCTGTATTTAGTTCCTGTTTTCGGTGGAAGTCCAAAGTAGTCGATTGTCGAGTTCACGCGCGTGATCATAGTAACTAAACCTATGCGCGTGAACTCGACAATCGACTACTTTGGACTTCCACCGAAAACAGGAACTAAATACAGGTATTTGCGCTGGCTGAAATAACATCATTTTTATTCATATCTTTCACATCTACTGCAGTCAGATTCACTCGTGATCACTCTGAAGGAATCATCTAACATGGCTGGGCACTTGTATGACACATCAAGGATGATAAGAGAAATAAAAGCAGGTTTAAAACTTGCCCCATTAGAACCAATAGGGTGTAAATTTTAAAAATAGGATAACACGGTGTAGGCAACACCGATTTTTGTCGTTGTTCTCTGTATTGACAGCACTCCAAATTTACTAAAAATTGAGCTCAATGTTAAAATTGACCGGAGTTCTCCTTTAAGTGATTAATGAGGTAATTACTCACCTGAGATAATTGTATTCAAATCACTTATGTGATAATTGGATTCAGCTGACTGATCTCAATTACTGACTTGTTCAAAAAACGGTGAATCTTGTTTGTCAAGTGAGCACTGAGGAAAGCATGTGCTAAAACGTTTGCTTGCCTTGTCTGTTTTTAAATTCACCTGCACTTTATTAATAAAATTATGTTTTCGTAGACATTTTGTCTCAAGTGGATCAGTGTGCGGCTAGCCACTCTCTCTACTCCTTTGCACAGAAATTTAAAATGCAAGTAAATAATTGTTTACATGCAGCAGCAGAATAGAGGCCCACTGCCATTCTGTGATTTTGTGTGCAGTTATTCAGATAATTGTGGATTGTTTTTCCCCCCACAAAAGTTAAACTATTTTATTTAATGGAAGAAAACATGAAGAATAATATTATTTATTTATTGTTAAAAATATTGTAGGTTTTGTTATGTAACTGTTAGTGTTAAAGTTAGTGTAAAAGTTTGATGATTATTCTATTGGTTTGTGATTTTTCATTTCAGATCCATTCAAAATTAAGCAATATAAATATATATTAAAGTTTTTAAAAGAAGCCATTTTCGGCTTAAGTTTCGGTTTTCGGCCAAGTGCATCCTAAATTTTCGGTATCGGTTTCAGCCCAGAATTTTCATTTCGGTGCATCACTAATTGTGCATCGTGTACATCTAGGATGGCACGAGGGTGAGTAAATTATTGCATACATTTCCTTTTTGGGTGACCTATTCCTTTAACAATAAACAAACAATCACCACCAGTATTAGTTTAACAACGCCTAGAGTTAAAATACACATTCATGTATATATTAAAGAAAAAATGTCTACTTTGTCCCTCATCTAGACAATTAACTCTCATCTCTCCAGATGCGCTGAATGATTATATCTGTTTTGGTATTTGTTATAAAATCACACCAACTCAGTCCTGTTACTGCAAGCAGTCCCTGAACTTGCCAGTAGTATTTGTGGCTTTCCTTTAGCTTTGCTTGACCTGAGAAATGTCATCAACGTCAGGGCATTTTACCTCCACAAGTCCAAAGGGAGGGTTCTCAGTAGGGTCATAGACTCTGCCATCAGGGCTTGTGCCGCGCATCAGGATGTACAAAAAACCCACACTGTAAAACATTCACATTCATCATACCAGAGTACTGAAATAGCACTTCAGGCTCAAGATCCAGTCCACGCTTCATTGCAGAAGTCTGACGAACCCCTTTGATGATTCGGGCAGCTAGTGCCTGGCTGGTCGACTCTTCTCTGACATGACACACCTCACGAAATCCACTTGATGTAATGCTTGGTGTACGCATTTGGTTCCATAGAGCAGACTGTGACTGGTCCTGTGTGTCTTTTTCAATTATTGTGCTTAGTTCTTGAGTGACTGCCAAGCTTTCTAAGAACAACATATCATGGAAATTCGGGACAAATTTAAATCTTCCTTCAAATTTGTACATTTGACGTGGAGGCTATGCTTCAGCAGGTTGGCAGGGCTGGCAGAGATGGGTCGCAGTCCCAAGCTATTGTCTATGCCATCAAACAGTACACAAGAGCTGACGAGGCTGTGCCCAGATTAATTAATCAAAGTAGTGTAAGCTGCTTTCGAAAGGCCCTATACTCCCACTTTGAAAAAAATGTAGTAATTGTGGAACCTGTACATTTTTACTGTACCTACTGCCATTCATTGTGTACTTGTAACGCTGGATGATGTGCGGTGCCATCCCCCAAATACGAATTGTTACAAGAGGAGATTTCTACACCTGTTAAATGTAGAAAAGTAACCCCAGAGGAGCAAGGGTTAATTAGAGATCTTTTGGAGAAATACAGGGAAAATTTTGTTTTGGAGAACACAGTCGTACACCATGAAAACAGCCTGCACTGGATTTGGCACTGATCTGATCAATTCAGTTCTAGAACTTGGCACTGAAATATTTGTCTTCACTATTATGCAGAATCTCCCCGTGTTTAATAAACAACATGCCCAAGAAATTCTGAGGATAATTCATGAGGTATGTGGTGACTAGGGGTGTGCAAAGCAGCCGCTATTTGTATCTGTATTTGTATTTGTTGAGGGGGGGAAAGTATTTGTATTTGAGCAAAATTCAAAATAGGCGTAAAAATCGTAATCGTAAAAAAAATTGTTTCGTTACACTTCTAATTTACGTTATGTGTAAGTATTCTTTAATTATATCCATTATAATAATTATGGATATGCAATATTGGTTGATGTTTTTTCCATAAATCCAGCAATGAAACAAGGAATGTCATTGAAAAGAAAATAACATAACAGCCATTACCTCATCCATGGTTAAACCAACAACTAATAAAATACCATTGTGAACATTATGAAGCCTACAGCCTACAGCCTACATCTTGCTGTCTGCAAAATACATACTTAAACGTACCATATAACTCCCACACGTGCATACGATTCGACACAACTACACAAGCATTTTTAAACTTTTTAACCGAATGTTAACGTTACTCTGTCAACAGCTTGTTGTCTAAATTACCGCGCTAAACAGCTGACGTTACGTAAACAGAGCGAGCATGAGAGCACCCGACTGCAGACGTCAATAATGCAGCGTAATGGAATAATCTCCCGATTAAGCTTCACGAAAGTTATAAACTGCCTCAGGAACCCAGTTAAGGTACAAACATCTATTCAACAAAAATAGTGATGCAGTTAAGTGTTTTTTCGCTCAGCCGAGCGCTCTCTGTTGCTGTGTCGAGCAGCCTGTGTCCGGGCACGCACTGTGGTCTCATGAGGAAACGCAGCTTTTTGATATTAAGTTTTTCTTGTTCCCGAATACAAATATTTTTAAAGTATTTGTTCAAAAATAAGTATTTGTAAAAAACACGTTATTTGTGCCTTTCCGAATACCGTATTCGGGTTCGGCTCCACCCCTAGTGGTGACTTTGAGTACTTTGTGTCTGCTGCGCCTCAGGATAGTTTTTTGCCACCAGATGTGAATTACACAGGCTACTTTGATGGATGGGGAGTGTGATCATGTGCTAACACCACACAGCAGCTCTGAATCTGGATTGTCTGTGCTCAGAGTAGATATGGAAGTCATGTAAAAATGTTAAATAACTAGCATAACTGTGCTCAAGTCTGAAAATGTTTTAACACCTGTGAAATGACTGCATTTAACTAAAGTTTCTGAGACATATTTCTCAAAGGCTCATCAATATTATTTTATTTTAACTTAAATACTCTAATAACACTTCAACATATTACCCACTCGAACCAAAAAACAATTAAATAACGTCCGCCTTGTGACCTTCAGTTCTAAATCAGTGTTCTCCACCAGCTCCCTCAGCACTCCAATAGACTGACTTATTCTGGCTGCCGACTGCTCATTCAGGCTGGCTCCAAGACCTTTCAGGAATGATTTTAGAAAGTTTCAAAGAGATGTTCCAGGTGTAAATCGAGGGGGATGTTTCTTCCCTTCCCGCCTCGATCATTCCAAAAACGGTTCCATGTGACACTGTGAGCCATGCAGGGGGATAGTGTAGCGTTGACCTGCCAGGTGAGGAGGAATGTGCTGTACGCATAGTGTGTGTGTCCATAAGCTTTGTAAAAAAGCAAGGCAACTTTGTACAGCCTCATTAATCTACCACCATCACCTTCTTTAATGGCATCCAGTACGTTAAGTAGGAGAAAGCCAAAACTTAGTCTTGCCATGGTGTGCTCTTTTATGTGGTCACGCTGGTCTTGGGCATCGACTCTGAAGGCAACACAAGGTTATATTTATTCTTCTCATGATAAATAACGTGATGGAAAATTTACTGAACATACCATCACAAATTCCCCAAAGCATGCTAAGCTGGCATATGTACTGAAACACCTCCCCAGGAAAAGCCTTGCTGAATTCATGATGGCACGAGTGCGTTTTCCCATCCCAAACAAAGAACAATAATTCATGAAGTATACAGACATGTCCATGTTGACTGGATTTGGAAAGTCATAGAACACTATGAAAAACATTGGTTAACTATTTAAATAATGGTGGTCATCACATACACAATACTGTAATGGCAGTGCAGCCAATACTTTTGAAATACAGAACAGGAGTTTTGATGCAATTCATCAAAAACTATTTTCACATTGTGATATCATGTTATTATTTTTTTAAGAGCTGTACCTCCACTTGATCATATTCACATAGAGTGTTCCATGATCTTTTGCAGATGGAGCATTGTAGAATATCCGATAGTGTATCTAAATGAATATAGAAACATATAATAAGAAGAAAATATTCCTTACCACAAAACATCAGAGCAGTGTTTTGATTGCACAAACAGTTCAATAAACACTGAGATTACCCATTCCAAACAGAGAAAACACAAACAGTGTTGGGTTAGCACATCTATGGAGCGTTGTGCCATTTCACCAGTGTAGTCATGGGGCATGTGATGCGCCACAATGTCCGAGAATGGTTTCAACACTGATAAGTACTTTGTTAACATTCTGCTCCCAATGACAATGAACTCTCTTCAGATGTATGTCTGAGTTACTGTACAAGATCAGGAAGAGATTTCCCAAGGTCATACTCCAGGAGGTCTTGAATCGGTATGTTGTTATTGAGGTGGTATGTGGGGATCCTGTCTTGTACGGCAATTTGATGTATCCAATGTATGCTTTGATTCTTGTGGATGGTGGACTGGTGGTGAGTGCGGATGAAGAAGTCCAGATTATCAAATATGATTACGTATTTAGGTGGTGGAGTTGACTGTGTGTCTGGTAGAGTCATTGGTATCAAAGACGTTTCTCCAGCAGACTGGACCTCATTGCTGCTTTCAGTCACCTTCTCTGTTTTGATTAATGCAATAAACACAAGAAAATAATAACCCTTTATGTATTAAATGTATTGTTTCTATGTGTGTTTTCTTTGTAATATGGACCATTATTTACGTGTCTGAAATAAATAAATATATATTAATGACATAACCTAGGTGTATAAGATTGTGTGCGTTTGTTTGCTCACCTGATAACTGAAGGTCTTCCATGCTGCGAAAGATCTCGTTGAGTGCCATCTAGTCAAGTCAAGTCACCTTCATTTATATAGTGCTTTTAACAGCGCTAACACGACACCGTTCTAACAGAAAACCCTAAACGAGCTCCGGCCTTAAGGGCCTGAGTGTGCTCGTTGTGCCACGGCGTTGGACTATAATCTTCTTCAAGCGTAAAGGAGCAACTATGTCTAAAGTGCTGGAAAAGAGAGAGTTAAAAGTTTCTGTTGCAATATCAAGTTCTTCTAAGCTATCCGGGATGCTGAGATGATGAAACTGATTAGGAAGATTATTGATAAAGCAATCTTTAGTGGCAGAAGTGATGGGTCTAACATATTTATAACACGGAGTCGGCTTTGCAGCCTTGGCTAAATGTAATTTACACGAGACTAGATAGTGATCTGAGATGTCATCGCTCTGCTGCAGAATTTCAAACGGCATCAACATCTATTCCCTGTGATAATATTAAATCAAGAGTATGATTACGACAATGAGTTAGTCCTGACACGTGTTGTCTAACTCCAATTGACCCTTCGCAGGGAGCTTGATTGACAGGTGATCTGACCAATTATACTTCTCCATCCGCCATTTTGTCCGACAAAGCAGTCAAGAGAGTTAGTAGATTAACATGGGAGGATTTGAACTTGAAAAACGGAGTGTACTGATTGTACCTCATGATGATATGGATGCTACTGAATACATGGACAATGACAATGATTTTGAGGAAATGGACTGTCACAATGATCTGGAGGATACCAATGAGCTACAGCCTAGGACTGATGAAATCCATCCACTTAGTAGGAATGAGCTTTTGACAAACTTTAAAGAAAATCTCTTCAGCTTTATTCTTAAATGTAGAGAAAAAAAAATCACATTCAACAGACTGTCCAGCAGGAAATAGTGAATGACATACATTTTTTATTTTGTTATTTTAAAGAGAATTACGACTCTTTTATTACGTACCTTCTTAAAAAAAATGGGTTCAACATTTTAGAATGTCCTGAAATAAGAGAAATGTACAGTCAAGGGATTTTTTTGAAGAAGCTTCCAAAATTGTTAGCCCTCCATATATTTTGAAAGAACATTGTAAATCTAAGCTTCGGCTGGTCGAACCGGTACATCATATTTTGAGGTCACCTAGTGGACACAAAATAGGCACATATTCATATGTACCCATCACTGAGGCTTTAAGTAACTATTCCTCACATGAGGATATATTTGATGAAATTCAAGCAAACAACTATTTAGACAGAGATCCAGATTATTTAAGTGACTACTCGGATGGTACATATTTCAAGGAACAGCCCTTCTTTAACGTGAATGAAGACGAATTTGAAGTTGTCAACCCCTTAGGTTCAAAGAAAACCAAGCACAAGCTTTGCATTTTTTATTATACTGTAGGCAACGTTAAACATCGCTCAAAACTGAAGCACATTCATCTGGCTTTATTAGTACGACAAACTTTTGTTAAACGCTGTGGTTTAGCGACCGTCTTAAAACCGATGTTAGACGATCTTAAAAAACTTTAAAGTGAAGAGTTCATGGTAACTGTAGGTGGGATTGAGCAGACTATTCACGCTACACTAGCAACATTTTCAGCAGACAATCTTTCAGCACATATGTTAGCTGGGTTTACAATGTCATTAAACTCTGCTAGAATTTGTTGCTATTGCATGGCAAACCACAACGAAATAAAAGAGAAATTCAGAGAGTGATTTTGTTTTAAGAACCCCAGAGGTACACCAGTACCATCAATGTATGGTGTAAACCCGGGGTCACCAACCTTTTTGAAACTGAGAGCTACTTCATGGGTACTGAGTCATACGAAGGGCTACCAGTTGTGAGGGTACTACCCTAGTGACAAGCCGTTGTACCCCTGAAGGTACAAATTTTGCACATTTTTTCTGACAGTGTGATGTACTCTTTACATCATACGCAGAATGGCATCTACGCTTAATGTTAGTCTTTCCATTTATTCCGAGGTTTACTGAAGTCAGCCGGATCCGGGCCGTATCCAGATCAGACGGTGGACCTGTGCCTGGACACGACCACAACGCATCCTTGAAGTGCCAGCCTCATCGGCCCTGTGAAGGCCTCATGGACACCTACTCAAACTCCTCAAACTCGTCTCCATACCGGCGTGATGACTCCGATCTCCTACCAGATGGAACTGGATAAATAGAGTGAATGTTCTGATCCAATCTGACTTCTGACCTGTAATGTTGCCTGAATCATAATCATACACTGTTCATTCGTTGGCCAGATGAGAACTGGCCCCCAACTGAGCCTGGTTTCTCCCAAGGTTTTTTTTTCCCTCCATTCTGTCACTGATGGAGTTTTGGTTCCTTGCCACTGTTTGCCTTGGCTTTTGGCTTGCTTAGTTGGGGACATTTAATATTCAACAATATTATTGCTCTGCCTTACTTCAGGTGGACGATGACGTAAATTTCTTCTAGAAACAAACTTCTTGTATTATTTCCATGTTATCACTGTGAAGCTGCTTTGATACAATCTGTATTGTAAAAAGCGCTATATAAATAAAGGCGACTTGACTTGAGAAAACCATACAATTTGATTTACTAACAGATAACTTAAAACCCCATGTTATGGACCATCTTTCCACCTCTGTTATTGCTTTTTGAAAGACTTCTGTTATATATTTTATATTTCTTATAAAGAGAAACCCCTTTTCCATAATGTACCATAATCTGCGTAAAAAGCAGCTCCAATTCCTAATTCTATTCCATTAGAAATATCGTTAATCATAATGTTAAAAATGATTGGACAAATTACACTTCCCTGCGGTACTCCACTCTATTGATTACTCTATTGTATGATTCTGACACTTAATTTTCCACCTTAACTTTAAATGATCTCTAACTAAAAAACTGCTGTATCCAGTTAAAGGATAATTCCGGTATTTAACACCTTGAGTCTATATTGTAGTTTGTTTTGGATGAACAAGAGTGGTGGACAAAATTTTTTTGACAATGGTTCCTCTCGAGTTTTTGACTATAATAGAATTGGCCATGGACCCATTTAACATTGGAGTCAATGGGCATGTCCGAAAATGTAATTAAAACAGCCAATAATGTTCGTTTACAAAACTGTTAAACTCACCGAGTGATTAGTGATGTTAGTTGATGTTCCAGAAACAAAAAGTGTTGCGAAATACAGTTTCTGTCGTGTTTTATTCGTCATTTTGTAAAATCCCATTGAATTCTGTTAAAGGACTGAGTGCTCGTTAATATAAATGCGCTACCGGAAACGGAAAGGGGGCTGTTTACATTTGGTCGATGTAGTCTTTTTGCTCGCTTCCGTTTCTCATAAGGCTAGCGAGCAGAGCAACTGTGAGAGTTTTTGACCGCACAAATTCTAACCATATTGAAAGACGTGACCACTGACCAGTGCAATATGAAGTTGAACTCGACTGTGACCGTGAGTGTCCCGCGAGACATAAACATCGGTTATCGCCATCAAGTGGTCGGGAGTGTGCTAACGCTTCAGATTCAAATATTGAGCGGAAGTTACACGGTTGTGAAATGTCTGAAAAAATAGTTCCACTATAGCAAAATAAACGGATTGGAATCATATATTGCGACGATATATTGTTTATAATCATCAATGAACACCACTAACCACTCGGTGATTTTAACAGTTTTGTAAACAAACATTATTGGCTGTTTTAATGACATTTTCGGAACATGCCCATTGACTCCAATGTTAAATGGGTCCATGGCCAATTCTATTATAGTCAAAAACTCGAGAGAGGAACCATTGTCAAAAAAATGTTGTCCACCACTCTTGTTCATCCAAAACAAACTAAAATATAGACTCAAGGTGTTAAATACCGGAATTATCCTTTAAACATCATTCCTTGTACCCCCTTTTTTTGTAACTTGATTAATAATCCTTCTTCCCACACTGTATCATAAGCTTTTTGAATGTCAAAGTGTACTGTTATCATATTCTCTTTTAAGACAAATTTGTTAATGTGTCCATTGTTGATCTTCCCTTTCTAAAACCACACTGATATTGAGGTAATCATGTTATTATGCTAAATGATGTTAGAGCTATTGGTCTATAACTTTAAGCGTTTGGATATTTTCCAGGCTTTATTATTGGAAGTACAAGTGCACTTTTCCAGTTCATTGGCATCTTTCCTTCTTTCCATATTCTATTAAATGGTTTAAGTATGTTTTCACGTTTGAACATGATATAACATATTTGGTCTTCTCCCAGTGTTGTATTGTTACATTCATTAATTGCTCTATTTAGTTCATTTATGTCAAACTCCACACCTAGTGTGTTTTCCATTAATATCTTTCTAAAATGTCTTGTATTTTTGTATAATATTCCTCATCCATATTCAAAGTGCATACTTCAGAAAATGTCTTATCAATTAAATTGGCTTTATCCTTTTATTTTTTAATTCTAAACCATTTTTTACCATCACTGGGATGTTTGTATATTTTCCCTTACCACCCATTTTCTTTATCATATTGCATACTTCACTTAAACTAGTCTCTCGCCCAATCGTTGTGCAATATTTCCTCCAATATTCTCTTTTCGCTGTTTTAATTGTTCTACAACTTGCTTTTAGTCTCTGGTATTCTAATGACATTTCCCATTTTAAGACGTTTCTTTAATGTTTTGAATGCTTGATTTCTTATTTTAATTGTCTTTATCAAAAAGTTGATATTGAGCTCTATATTGGTCATCATGCATAATGTCATCCCCCATTATATATGTTACGGTTTGTGTCTTGTTTTCCTCTCCTTGTGATGACGTCATGACTGTTTCTCTGTTTGTGTCTTGAGTTGATTAGGTCCGCACCTGTGTGTCGTTATACACCTGCGCCTTGTTGGAGTCACTTCTGATCCACTATAAAGGACACTGAAGCGGAGCATGGCAGGAGAGAGGAGAACCAGCAAACAAGCTTTTTCCGTTTTATTTTGATTTAGTTAAATTACTTTGCTGTTCGTTTTGTTAAATGTTTGTGACCTTCATATTCTTTGAGGTGTAGTATGTCTTGATCTGTGATACGTGTTTCGTGAGTTTACGTGTTTGTGAGTATAATAAATGTTAAAGCAGCGTACTCGTGTTTCACGTGTCCTTCTTTATGTTGTGAAACCCTTACGTAGCCACTTGTAACAAAAGGGTTCGTAACATAAATTGGGGGCTCGTTCGAGATTTCGGATTACTGTAATTTTGTTTGGTGAGCAGATAAAGCTAGTGGTGCTGGGCGATCTCCGGATAGTTAGAGTGAACCAGGGGGGCCGTGCTTAGCGCCGGTTCTCACTACGGTTTACTATTTATTGTTTTCTTTATTATTTTAGTTTGTTATTTTTGGAGGTACTCCGGGGGAGAGGCTTGCCTCTTAACTGGTACCCTCTGAAGAGCTAGAGAGGTCTTAGTTAGGTCTCGGTTAGGTAGGTTTAGGTCCGGAGTCGTTCGTAGTCTACTAATTTATTATGTTTGTTTTTTGCTCATCAATTTCTTATGGCGACGTTTGATTTAAATGAGTTTGTAAGTCAACCTAGCATTGCAGTATTGGAAACATGTAGAAAGGACGATTTGTTCCTTATTGCTCGACATTTTGACATACCTGTTTCTAAAACATTGCTTAAAAAGGATTTGAAAGCTTGTTTGTTAAGTGGTTTAATTAATGTTGGGGTGTTGTCTTTAGTGGAGGATGTTCCTGAAGCAGCAGAGTCAGTTGCGATTGTTATGGATGAGGAGCAAATCCCACTGCAGTCTTCTACCTCACAGCGTTCTCTCGCTGGCAATCCAGTTACGCCGGGTCCCAGTGAGGGAGCGAAGGTAGGATTACCACCTTTTTCTTTGCCTAAATTTGAGGCTTTGTCCCTCTCTACCGATGAATCACCTGTACATCACGGGGATTTGCGTTTGAAAGTACGTTTAGCTCGTTTACAGCTTGAGACGCAAGACCGAGCTCAAGCACGGAAGGATGAGTTGCAGCATCAGCTTGAATTGCATCGTATTGATGCGGAGATGAAGATGAAAATTAAAATGCGCCAGTTAGAGTTAGAGTCTGGTCGAGATGACGCAGAAAGATTAAAAAAATTTGCTGTAGAAAATGGACCGAGTTCTGAGGTTGAAGCTGCTGCATTAGTGTCAAATATTCCTGCGACACCTATAGTTAGCTCTTTACCTGTGTTATCGGATTCTCTTGATCATTCAACTTCGTTTAATGTAGCCAGAAATATTGTAATTGTTCCACCTTTTCGGGAGAAAGAGGTTGAAGCTTATTTTCAGGCATTTGAAAGAATAGCATCTGTTTTGAAGTGGCCAACAGAGGTCTGGTCGTTAATGTTACAATGTAAGTTAACCGGGAAAGCGCAAGAAGTTTGTGCATCTCTTCCGTTAGAGGAAAGTGTTCAATATGAGACCGTAAAAGGGGCGATTCTCCGTGCCTATGAGTTGGTCCCTGAACATTACCGACAACGTTTCCGCTCAACGAAAAAATTCGCTTCTCAGACGTATGTCGAATTTGCCCGTGAGAAGGTATACTTTTTGATCGATGGATAAAGGCGTGTAAAGTCGCGGATTATCAATCTTTGTGTGAACTTTTGCTCATTGAAGAGTTTAAGAATTGCGTTCCTGAGCGTACTGCTTTATATTTAAACGAACAAAAGGTTACTACTGTGCAGCAAGCAGCGGTCTTAGCAGACGAGTATGCACTCATTCATAAACCTGTGGTTGTAAAGCGTGCGAGTGATTTTGGATACACTTCACAAAGAGAGAATGAAGTTAATTCTTTTGACTCTAAAATCAGGCCTAGTCCATCTAGCCCGAAGATGCGTAAAGAGTGTGGTTATTGTCACAAGGTTGGACATATTATTGCTGAGTGTCGAATTTTGAAACGAAAGCATGAACGTCACGATTTTTCAGCTCAACCGCGCGGTTCAGTTTTAGTAAAAAGTGTGTCTCCACAGACCATGATGTCAGTAGTTCCTGATGAGTGTTTTCAGCCTTTCGTGTTTGACGGTTATGTATCATTGACTGGTTGTGTTGAGGATCAGAAAGCTGTGAAGATCTTGCGTGATACGGGAGGATCTCAGTCTTTTATATTGTCTGACATTTTACCTTTTTGTGCAAACTCCGAATGTGATACTAGCACTATCGTGCAGGGTATAGAAATGGGGTTCATCACTGTCCCTCTTCATCGCGTCTGGGTGACGTCTGAATTAGTTTTCTGGATGTTTTAATGTAGCAGCTCGTTCTTCCCTACCTGTGAAAGGTATCGATTTTATTATGGGAAATGATCTGGCGGGAGGAAAAGTGATGCCAGTTGTGCATGTTACCAAAATCCCAGTTACTGATCAGCAACCAGATGCGCTCGCACAACACTTTCCAAATGTTTTTGCTTCTAGTGCAGTTACGACACGCGCTCAGGCGAAAAGTCTCGGTAAGGAGAATGAAGTGAATTTAAGTGAGTCTATCTTTGCAGAGATTTTTGAGAAAAATGCTGTGGCAGAGCATGTGGAGGTAAATTCGATCCAAAAATCTGTTTGTCCCGATCCTGACGTATTTTTGCCTATTTCGTGCGAGGTTCTTACTGCCGCACAGAAAAGTGATCATACGTTAGAGAAATGTCGTTTAAGTGCTGACACTAAAAAGTCACTTTCGTTTAATCATCAGTTCTATTGGAACAACACTGTGTTAATGCGTAGCTGGAAGGCTCGATTATCAGATGATGAAAATTTGGATGATTGGAACGTGGTCCATCAGATTGTGGTACCCTCAAAATTTCGACAGCATATTTTAAGCTTGGCACATGATCATCCTTGGTCTGGGCACCTTGGAATAAATAAAACTTACCATCGGGTGCTTCAGCATTTCTTTTGGCCTGGGTTGAAAGCTGATGTGTCTCGATATTGTAAGTCTTGTCATGTGTGTCAAGTAGTAGGAAAGCCCAATCAGATTGTGCCATCTGCTCCACTTCGTCCTATTCCGGCTGTAGGTGAACCGTTTGAACGCGTCTTGGTAGATTGCGTCGGGCCGCTGCCGCGAACTAAATCCGGTTCTCAGTACATTTTGACAATCATGTGCGCTGTCACACGGTTTCCAGAAGCAATTCCCTTACGGAATATAACTGCCAAAAGCGTCACTAAGGCTCTAATAAAATTTTTCACGACATTCGGATTGCCGAGAAACCGTTCAAACCGACCAAGGAACTAATTTCTTGTCAAAAATGTTCCGAAGTGTGTTGAAGGGTTTGAGCGTGTCCCATGTCACATCCAGTGCCTACCATCCTGAATCGCAGGGCGCACTGGAAAGATGGCATCAGACGCTGAAGTCCAGCTTGCGAAAATATTGCCTGGAGGCAGGGAATGAGTGGGATGAGGGAGTCCCTTTGGTTTTATTTGCACTGCGTGAAGCGCGACAAGAGTCACTTGGTTTTAGTCCGTCAGAGTTGGTGTTTGGACATAATGTACGGGGTCCTTTAAAAGTATTGAAGGATGAATTCTTTTCCACTGGTGTGACTGAGAAACATAATGTGCTTGATTTCGTTTCTCGTACCCGTGAACGATTGCGAAATGCTTGTGCTGTCGCGAAGGAAGCGCTTGCTCTTTCGCAGAAGAAAATGAAGCGTCATTTTGACAAGAACGCGGTTGTACGTAATTTCACGCCTGGGGAGCAAGTACTAGTGTTGCTTCCTTTACCTGGTTCTGCTTTAGCTGCGCGATTTGCAGGTCCTTATGTGATTAAGAGCAAGCTGAGTGACACTGATTATATAGTCCTTACCCCAGAACGACGACGGAAGACACGTTTGTGTCATGTAAATATGCTGAAACAATATGTAGTTCGAACTGTGAAAACTGATGAGGGGACTGACTTGTCCCAGAGTGAGGTACAGCCGGTATTAAATGTGGAACGAGTATCTTTGCTGTCCCATACCAGGGGTGCTGAAGATGTAGATGACGGGTTGAGAGTGTCAACGGAGATGTTCGGTGGTGGTCCTCTCAAGAATTCAGAGATTTTAAGAGTTTTACCATCTCATTTGTCTTATTTACCTAGCGACCAGCGTCAGGATGTGATTGACTTAATAGAAGATTATCCTAACTTGTTCGGTGATGTTCCGTCTGGTACCTCTGTCATCCAACATGACATTGAGGTGGGTAACGCACTTCCCATAAAACAGCATGCGTATCGTTCTCCAGTAGGTAAACGGGAGATCATGAAATGTGAAGTGAACTATCTGGTTACAAATGGTTTCGCCAAAAAGAGTAATAGCCCGTGGAGTTCCCCGTGCATTTTAGTACCTAAAGCTGACGGTTCATTCCGCTTCTGTACTGATTTTCGCAAGGTAAATTCTGTTACTGTGCCGGATGCATTTCCTTTGCCTCGAATAGAGGATTGTATTGACAACCTTGGCACTGCCCGGTACATTACAAAATTAGATCTTTTAAAAGGCTATTGGCAGGTGCCATTGACCGAACGTGCTTCTGAGATCTCCGCATTTGTGACTCCCGATTCTTTCTTCCAGTATACGCGTATGGCTTTCGGTCTTCGGAACGCACCTGCTACCTTTCAAAGGTTAATGTCTACAGTTTTAGGTGACGTTCCAAACTGTAATATTTATCTTGATGATGTTGTTATTTATTCTTCTACGTGGACTGAGCACATCTCTACTTTGCACAATGTTTTTGACCGACTAACAGCCGCCTCTTTAACCTTAAATCTGACCAAATGCGATTTTGCGAAAGCCTCTGTTACATACTTGGGGAAACAGGTTGGAAACGGTCAAGTTCGTCCGGTAGACGCAAAAGTGACCGCTATTCTTGCATACCCTGTGCCCACTACGAGAAGAGAGTTGCGACGATTTTTAGGCATGGCTGGCTATTACCGGTGTTTTTGTAAAAACTTTTCGACTGTAGTCGCTCCCTTAACAAAGATGTGTAGCACAAAAATTGTTTTTAATTGGACCAATGAATGTCAAAGTGCTTTTGAGTGTGCGAAGTCTCTCCTTTGCAGTGCTCCGGTGCTGTCTGCTCCTGACCTAACTTGTCCGTTTAAGCTCGAGGTAGACGCCAGCGCGGCCGGAGTTGGAGCTGTCCTCCTTCAGAGTGGTGCTGATGGAATTTCCCATCCAGTATCTTATTTCTCAGCTAAATTCAACAGTTCTCAGTTAAATTATTCTACTATCGAAAAAGAGACTCTGGCTATGTTGCTTGCTTTGCAGCACTTCGATGTGTACGTTGGATACAGCTCTACTCCCGTCATCGTCTACACGGACCATAATCCGTTGGTTTTTTTAAATAAAATGTATAATCATAACCAACGTTTGATGCGCTGGGCGCTGATGGCTCAATGTTATAACCTGGAGATCCATCACAAGAAGGGAACCGACAACATCGTGGCAGATGCCCTTTCTCGGGGCTGGGTAAATGTATAATTTTAATATGTAGGTTTGTCTTATTGTAACTATGTTCTTGATTGTTTTTACTGTTTCGCTTCATCCAGAACCTGTCTTTAAAAAAAAAAAAAAAAGACTGGTTCTTTCTTTAAGTGGGGGAGTGTTACGGTTTGTGTCTTGTTTTCCTCTCCTTGTGATGACGTCATGACTGTTTCTCTGTTTGTGTCTTGAGTTGATTAGGTCCGCACCTGTGTGTCGTTATACACCTGCGCCTTGTTGGAGTCACTTCTGATCCACTATAAAGGACACTGAAGCGGAGCATGGCAGGAGAGAGGAGAACCAGCAAACAAGCTTTTTCCGTTTTATTTTGATTTAGTTAAATTACTTTGCTGTTCGTTTTGTTAAATGTTTGTGACCTTCATATTCTTTGAGGTGTAGTATGTCTTGATCTGTGATACGTGTTTCGTGAGTTTACGTGTTTGTGAGTATAATAAATGTTAAAGCAGCGTACTCGTGTTTCACGTGTCCTTCTTTATGTTGTGAAACCCTTACGTAGCCACTTGTAACAAAAGGGTTCGTAACAATATATATAAATTACATACTAGTAACTGAAGATACATTCATGTGGCACCTTTATTTTCTGTAAGTTATCAGAAATCAGCAAATTTCCTGTATGCCCCAAACTTAGTCTTGAGATATTTTCTTCAAGAAGAAATGCTATTAATTACTTTATCAAAGTGTTTATATTTTGTTGCTGCATTACTGTTGCAGAGTTTCAGTCTGACACCATGAAAACCACATAAATACAGCAGTTTTTTTTATATATATATATAATGTATTTTTCAAAATATATTTGTAATAGTCTTTTCTCACCTTTATGTTATAGCCATGCAGATTTACAAGCTAGACTAACTAGCTGAACTCAAATCAGCTGCAGCAGGACTGGACACTCCTGATTCACACAGCAACACCAGAGGACATTTAGAGGAAATCATATGCATCAGTTTATTAAAGAGGCAGTCAAAGACAACTAAACCAGAATTCAGTAAAAAAAAAAAAAAAAAGAAATAAGTTCATAAACGAAAAGACAAACACAAAGATGAAGCAGGCCAAAGTCCTGATATCCATGAACACGAGGCCCGTTTCACACACAGCAGTGGTTATGAGGAGCAGGCTTCAAATGGTAGCAGTAGTGTGCAAAACTTGTCACAGTGAAACATGTTCCCTATTTTTTATCAGAAAAACATGAAATTGAGAACAATGGACCCGGATAAGAGTATTGTACACTTCATCAGAAATTATAAAAAAAAATATAAAACATTTTACTGAAAGAAAAAAAACTAGAGCCCTGTAAAATCAGTAAATTTTTCGCAAATTTTGGGTCCTATGAAATACTTTTAGTTTTTCCAAAATTCATTTATATCTGGATTCCGCTTTAATGGTTATATTAATAATCAAAAAGCATGTATAATCAATTGAATACATACAACTTTACAAATATAATTATTTAGTAAAAATTTTTATAAAAATTCCCCAAATCTGTTTTTTTTTCCTTTTCCCACACAGTAATTTGTTTTTCAGATTTCAGATTCCGTTTTTTATGGTTAAGTTAAATTTTAGTAATCATGTTAATTTAAGTTATAAAACTAAATGTATTAAAGTTCACAATAACTTTTTTCAGGGCCAAAACCATTTAGCAATTTCCAGAATTCGGTTTTATTTTTTTCCAGAATTAGTTTTCCGCTTTTTGTTTATCTGGATTCTGCTTTAATGGTTCAATAAAATTAATAATTAAGAAACATTTCTAATTAATTGAATTTATAAAACTTGAACAATTTACTAACATTTCTACAATAATAGGACCCTATGAAATCAGCTGGAATTTGTTCCCAAATTATAATTTTTTCTCTATTTTAATTGTTCTGGATTCCATTTCAATGGTTAAATAAAATTTTAGTAATCATGTCCGATAACTGAAGTTATTGTCAAGAAAAAAAAAGAAGTTCTGCACTTCTTTATCTTATTACATTTTAATTTTAGGAGTGCTGATCTTTCCATTTTTTCTTGAAAATACTGCAATTTACATGGATCGACGCAACCTGATTAAGTAGAGCGCAATGATTTAATCTTTCTTAACTAAAGTTATAAAACTCTTACAATTAGGTGTGGGCGATATGGCAAAAATATCATATCACGATTTTTTTCAGGAAAATCACGATTCACGATTTCATCACGATTCCTTTTCATGTTGGTTTTACTATTTTGCAAGTGACTGAGCATCACAGCCAAACTAATGTCCCTATTTTAAAAACAAAGCCTTAAGTAACAAAATATAAAATAAAAAAGAATGGCAGACATTTAGGCCAAAGTGGCGAAGATAAAAAATATTTGTCATTGTCTTTGTGTATCTTTTGTTCTTAATTTTTAATAACATACACAACTTAATATACAAATTAAATAAACAGTGCTTTATTTTTTCAGCTAGGTGTATTTAACAGCATTGAAGAAAGTAATTAAATGAACCAATATGAAAATAAAACACAACATCGACTTCACTGTATAAATTTTACATTGATTCTTATTAAAGCTACTATTAAAGTTCTCAGTCAAGAGTGAGTGAGATGCTCTTTGTATTTTGTTGTTTTATTAACAGGGATAGTTCTCCCCAAAAATGTAAATTATCTCAAGCCGCTTTAAACCAGAATAAGTCTCCCTCTTCTGTTGAAAATAAAAGTTATTTGGAGGAATGTGGGTAAACAAACAGTTGATGTACCCCAGTGACTTCCATAATAGTTTTTTCCTACTATGGTAATCAATGGGGACCAGCAACCGCCCGGTTAGCCACACTCCTCAAAATATCTTATTTTGTGTTCAGCACAATAAATAAATTAATACAGGTTTGGAACAACATTAGAGAGTGAGTAAATAATGACAGAATTTTTATTTTTGGGTAACTGTCCCTTTAAGGACAAGCGGCTGCATGTTTACTATTAGGGCTACTGTCACTTTAAGATCTGCGCGCAACGAGTCTACACGCATTTGACAAGCAGATTTTTTTTTCTTCATTTTTTCTATTGTTCTTTCACTTTAGACATAACCAACTTTGTTTATGTAAACCTTGTGTGTATTTGCCAGTATTAGCGCAATAAGACTCGAAAGATAACTTAGTTCAGTAACGGGTGCTGTTAGACAGGCTTTTAGTGCATGTGCGCGTCGGGTGTTTGAGCTCAAAGCGCTCGTTAGAACAGCGCATCAGCAGCGAATGACATGTTTAACCGGCAAGGCTTTAAAGCACATGCAAATAATAAATTTTTATGAACTACAGTGTCCCGTTCCTCTGCATTTCATGTGGATATACGTCGCGCTGTACAGTATGTTGAGACGGAGGCGCCAGAACTGCAAACTGATAAAATGGACGATCCTACGATATTTCTTCAAAAGCAGATCGTGGAGACATTTTAATCGTCCACGATCAAAAATCGTAATATCGCACACCCCTACTTACAATTTTACAATAAATGAATGAATAATGTTTTTTATAAATTGTAATAATCAACAAGCATGTCTAATCAATTTAATTCATAAAGCTGCAGTCGTAACTTTTGGTTAATGGTTAATTCTAGTGGTTAATAGACAGAACTGCAAGCGTCTTGTGGAAGAACATTGTAGCCGGATCTACTTCTCTCTGTTTAAGTCTATGACGAGTCACGCGGGTACTGGACCAGTCTAAAATAGTCCCAGTATAAACACTTATTATAGGTGTACCGTAGTGATTTGGGAAAAGACAAAAACACAGTTTGGAAAATGGATTCATGATGCTGCAGCTTTAACCATTTAACATTTAAAAAAAAAAATGTTTTTTCAAGAAACAGTGTTGTCTTGAAAATGTGTAGTTCGTGAAACTGAGGGGCTCATTCAAACAGACACGCGGAACATGCAGATTTCAGGTTTCATTAGCAGTCTTTTTGTGATTCGATATTCAGACACTGGCGATTTGTTAAAGTGTACAGCAATACTTCTGATTTATTCACCCAAAATTTGCCAAATTCTTTGACAGTCCATGTTATATGATAAATTTCATAACTCGATTCCCAGATTCTCTCCATGTATTTCGCATCACAGAAATCACAGGGCCCTGAAAAAAATAAAATAAAAATGTATCGAAACGTGGAAGTGTGTGGACCTGAGTGTGCTAAACTTTGCTCACTGTAACAACTTTGGACAATGCTGTTTTCTATGCATCTGAAGATTACTTGATGTGGCGAAACACTTGTCGCACTGCGGGCATTTGTAGGGTTTCTCTCCGGTATGAACCCTCTCGTGGTCTTTCATGTGTCCTGAATGAGTGAAGCTCTTCCCACACGTCAGGCAGTGGAACAGATTCTCTCCAGTATGGATTCTTTCATGTGCTTTCAGGGATCCCGAAACTTTAAAACTCTTATCGCAGTACGAACACTTGTACGGTGATATTCCAGTATGAGTGTTTTGGTGTTGCTCCAAGTAGTTGGCTCTGCTGAAGGCCTTCCCACACTCAAAGCACACATGATCTTTCATACCGGTGTGAGTTTTGTAGTGGTCTTTTAAATTGTGGAACCACACAAAGCTCTTGTCACAGAAAGAGCAGGTGTAGGGGCGCTCATTCGCGTGGACTTTCAGGTGTCTCTTTAGCTGCGACGCGAAGAAAAAAGTCTGTTTGCACTGCTCACAGCTGAAGGGCCGTTCCCCGAAGTGATACAGCAGGTGTTTCTTGAGGAGCGCTGCCCCGGAGAAACTCTTGCCACACTGAGAGCAGTGGTGTAGCTTCTCTCCAGAGTGTAGTTTGGTGTGACTCATGAGGTTTCCTTGGTTTGTGAAGCTCTTCCCGCACTGCTGACAGGTGAACGGCTTCTCTCCGGTGTGAACTCTCAGATGACTCTTCAAATGGCCTTTTTGTATGAAACTCTTCCCACACTGCAGGCATTTGAACGGCTTCTCTGCGGTGTGAATCCTGACGTGATCGGTAAGGTGTCCTCTTTGAGTGAAGCTCTTGCCACACTGGTCACATCGGTAAGGCCGTTCTCCGGTGTGACATCTAATGTGATCCTTAAGGTGTCCATTGTGACTGAAACTCTTATCACAGTAACGGCACACGAACGACTTCTCTCCGGTGTGAACCCTCATGTGATCACGGAGCTGTTTCTTACATGTGAAACTCTTTGCACACTCGTGGCATGTGAACGGCTTCTCTCCAGAGTGAATTCGGATGTGATCATTAAGGTTACCTTTATTTTCTCCACTTACGAAATGAGGTTCCTGATGCTGATGTTTCCACTCCACTTCAGTCAGTTCTTCACTTTCCTCTTTCACCTCCACCAGGACTTAAATGGACATAGAAAAAAAGAAAAAAAGAAAAAGGGGGACAAATTTAAACAACAGAAGTCAACATGTCACACATCTGGTCAATACTAGATATTGCTCGATACAGCTAAAATAACTGGAAGCGATTGACACCGAAAGCCTTGCAAATTAAAGATATAAAGAGGCTTAGCATGTAGGGCTGAACGATTAATTGCATTTGCGATAATATTGTGATATGATAAAACGCGTTTTGAGGTGGTCACGTGACGCGAGCGAAAGAGCGGAGAACTCGGCTGCATCAACTTTTCATGCTGTCCTTTAAGCAGCGCAATGGCCTCTGGCTCGACGGGACAGTCAGAAACTGACACAGCTGAGACTTTAATCTCGAAGAGGAACAGCACGTCGGTGGTGTGGAACTATTTTGGTTTAAATGGTGCGCAGCTTTCAGGTGGTGTGCAGAGCATGCCGTGCTCCCGTTGCTACTTCACGGGGTATCACTACAAACTTGTTTCAGCACTTAAAAAAAATACCACAAATCAATGTATGACAGTTGTACGACCAAAATGCAGAGCACCAGTGCGCCAGACAAGCCAAATACCTCAAGACAGTGTCACTTCGTATGAACGTAATTCAAAACGGCACGGGGAAATCACTCGGGCAATAACCGAGTTCATAGCCAAAGATATGATGCCTCTCAGCACGGTGACCAAGCCTGGGTTCGTGGCATTGATAAATACGATTGATAAACGATACAGTATACCCTCCCGTACATACTTGAGTCAGACTGCCATACCGGAGCTGTACAAAAAGTGCAAAGAGACTTGCACTCGAGTAGTAAGATAATTATAATTTGAAATTATTATTTTCTTAAGACTGTACATTTTGCATACAGTGTTTACAAAGTGCATGCCTTTATTTAAATTATTTAAATGCACAGTGGCAAAGCCACAGATGTTTCTGTAATGAGCAGTTCAATACAAATTTCATTCATTTCAAGTCATACATGTTTTAATTTAATTCTAACAAATAGGCCCAGCCTATGGGAAAGAACATTTCACACTAAATGTATCTAATATTGTGTTGGTCATATTTAAATCATTCATTATGTTTTGTTGGGGAATATTGGATTTTAAATTAGATTATTTTCCCAAATCGTTCTGCCTTATTAGCATGTGTTAAACGTGAGGCGGAAACAGTGCAGGGGATGCAGTTTCTTTCTAGGCTTTACGTGGGAAACTTTATTTTATGCTATTATGTGGCAAAGCTGCTTTGCAAAAGTAAAAATGTAAAATATATTAAAATTATAGATATCACAAAATAATATTATAATATAAATGCATTAACCTGATTTCTATCGTCTTATTGAAGTGCGTATACGTGATGCATTACAGGAACGCGTTGTTTAAGGAATAGTTCACTTAATTTAAATTCTGTCATCATTTACTCACCCTCAAGTTGTTTCAAACTTGTATGAATTTCTTCTTTCTTTTACAACTGTTTGGTTACCTTACCGACATTCTTCAAAATATATTTTACAGATTTAACTTGGTTGAATAAGTGAACTATTCCTTTAATGTGGATTTAAGCACATCCAGACAGAGTGAGCGTTTTGCAGTAAGGGAGGAGGAAATATATCAGAAACTCAGACTCTTTCTTCACCAAAAAGAAGTATAAAAGTGCTCTTTTGCAGCAGAAGAATAATTGATGTCAAAATGTTGCATCTGTAATGAGAGGATAATATTTTAGCCGTATGTTTCCCGCTGGCATGTTGCAATACTCTTCTTCAGTTTTTAAATGCTTTGTTTATCGCAAACAACATAACAAATGAAATACTTATAATCAGATATGCAAATTATTATATTTTGACGTCGCTACCGGGAAATAACCTGATTTATTAATAAATGGGTTTGCATGCAAGTTATCAGCATACTAGCATACTAGTCATCCATCTTTTACAACCTTCAGTCTTTTTGGTCCCTTTGGTCAGATTTTGATCTTATAAAGGTCCAGAGATCTGAAAACTTTGAGGATATCATTAAATTTCGATACATCTGCCCTTTCCATGGGGGTGGGCGGATCGATCCTGAAGTATCAAATTAATTTTAATCAAACAACAAAAGATGCACTTTTTGTTGTAGGCATACAAACATTGCATTCTTTCAGCAGTTAGTTATAGGCCTAATATGAGCTCAAAGATGGTCAAAGAAAAATATTATTAGTTTAAAAATTGATTTATTTTAAGTTATATTGTGCTTTGTTGCTATAATGTCTGCTGGAATGTAAACAAAATGTTTATTGTAAATAAATATTTTAAAATTGTAGTTTTGTAATAGATTTTTTCTTTGAAATGCCGGGCCTGAGCGTCTCGGACACGTGCCGGGCCTGAGAGTCTCGGACAGCGTCAAATTGACCCCACATTGAAAATGAATGGGAAAATAAAAAAAATTTACTTTAATTTTGTTTGTCAAAAAATAAATAATAAATTCAGTATAAATCTGAAAATTTCAGGTCCTAGAACATAAACACAAAGTGGAACGAACTTTCTAACACACACATACACGTGTGACTGCAACAGAGCATTTTTATAGAAATTGGCTAATAAAATCAACAAAACTGCCATAAATCTGAAAAATGTCCATACATAAATGAAGCACTAATACTAGAGCACAAATGCAACATGGAACAAACACACACACACAGAGAAAGAGAGGGAAAAGCGTCGATAAAAGAAAGATGAAGGCAGCTAAACTTTTGCACTCGGAGAAAGTTTACTGTTACATGAAAGAGCTGCAGCAGTATTTTGAAAACATCCCACAGTTAGCGTATACAAGTGGCTGTCTGGGTCCTGCAAACAGCTCATTCTGTGAATCCCATGGCTCATTCCATGGCCAAAAGGTACAGTCTTGAGGAGACCCTGGATTTACTGGATCAAAGTGACAATGAAGAAGGCCCGGAGAACACGGACCCAGATAATCCTGAGGACTTTACTACTGATACAGAAGATGAAACCGAGATTCAAGAGCATTACCAGGAATCTGAAGAGGAGGATTATGAGGAGGAAGGCCATGCAGATGAAATCTGTGTGTCAAAATGGAAATAATATCTGGAATACTACTTCACCTCCACAGAGGCCAGGGAGAGTTTCAGCATCAAGGATCATGAAACTCACACCTGGACCGACAAGGTATTCCTGTTCTCGTGTCGAGGACATAAAGTCTGGGGGTTTTTTTCAACGTCAATCCAGAACATCCTGATTGAGATGACAAATTTGGAAGGCGAGAGTGTATGGTGACAGCTGGAATGATGTAGATTGGACAGAGTTTGAAGCTTTTATTGGTTTGATCCTCCTTTACCCCCTTTTCCACCAACAAGAACCAGGTGCTGGTTCAGAGCTAGAGCTAGAGCCGGTTCGAAGTTGGTTCTACTGACGGTTCTTCTAAGAACCGGTTTGCCTTTCCACAGGCTAGAGAGCCAAAACAGAGCCAGATCTTACGTCACTGTGTATACATCTCATGTTGCCCAGCAACGCTAGCGCGGCAGCGCCAAACAAAAACACACCAGGCTTGTTCGAGATGGTTCGGCTTCACGCAGACCGATCGCCGCGTGACATTAAAGCACTGCGAAAGCGATCCAAAAGCACAAGGAGTCGTATGCTCTCCAAATACTCCCGGAGCTCTGATCGGTCCGTGCCGCTCCGATGCATCTCGAACAAGTCTTACATCAACAATGGCGTTCGTTGCGTTACTATTGATGCTCATGGCTTTGCGAAACTACATCGGCATCCAAACACGGTGAATCCAACGCGTTCGTGCAGCTCGCCGTAACTTGCATAGACGGAGATTACAATCGAGCAGCTATTAGCTCGATTAGCAGCTATTTAAAAAATGGCGGTCACAAGTTTCTTTTCGTCTTGTTGGTCACGGTAACCCAGCCCCTGACGCAAGCGGTTCTTACTCTAGCCCAGCAATGTTTTGGTGCTACTGAAGAACCACTTTTACTGGTTCGGAGCTGGTGCTTTGGTGGTCGAAAAACAAAGAACCGATTTGAAACTAGGCTCTGGCTCTGAACCAGCACCAGCTCTGCCTTGGTGGAAAAGGGGTACTTGCAGGTGTTTATTGCTCACGCAATGAGGCCTTGAGAAGTTTGTGGGATGCTTAAACTGGTCGTTCGATTTTTCAGGCTGTCATGTCCATGAAGAAATTCACAATATTGTCAAGAATCATCCGATTTGACAACAAGGACACAAGAGCAGGTCGACGAGAGATTGACAGGCTAGCTGCAGTCCGTGACATCTGGAATCTGTGGGTTGAGCGTCTCCCTCTGATGTACAACCCTGGCCCAGACGTAACTGTAGATGAGTGCTTGATTCCATTCAGAGGAAGATGTGCTTTCAAGCAGTATATGCCCAGCAAACCTGCAAAGTACGGAATCAAGATCTGGGCTGCATGTGATTCCAGAACAAGTTATGCTTGGAATATGCAGGTGTACACAGGGAAGCCTCTAGATGGACAGTCTGAAAAAAATCAGGGTCTGCGCGTGGTCCTCGACTTGACCGCTGGTCTTCAGGGACCATTTGTGACCTGTGACCATTTTTTTACGTCACATGCCCTTGGCCAGGAGCTCCTAAAAAACAGCTGACAATGGTTGGGACAATAAGAAAAAACAAGCCTGAGCTTCCACCTGATCTTCTTTCAACAAAAGGTAGAGATCGCTTTTCTTCTGCCTTTCCCTTCACTGACACACATTTTCAGTGGCAAAAATGTGTTACTGATGAGCACCTGCCACAAGGAGACCAAAGTAAGCGACAGGGAGGACAAGAAGCCTCAAGTCATCTTGGATTACAATCATTGCAAAGGAGGAGTTGACAACATTGACAAGGTATTTCCAAATTTTATATTTATATGCATTATTTGCTAAATTTATCATGCATTTCTATTGTCAGCGAATGTACTAATGTGTGTGTATTTATGTCTTTGTAATATTGCAGATGATTGCAACCTAAAGCTCCAAGAGAAAATCAGCTCGTTGGCCAATGGCTGTTTTCTCAGCCATGATTGGCCATCAATGCTTTTGTGGTGTGGAAAGAGATAAATCCTGCATGGGGAGAGGAAAGTGTTTCCAGAGAAGGCTCTTTCTTGAACAGCTTGGAAAAGCTCGGAAAAGCTCTGGTGAGCCCTCACGTGAAGAGCCGAAAACACCTGCCTCGTACACCAGCCTCAGTCAACTTACTGAGAAAAATGCAAGATCCCCTTCAGACAGTGTCCAGGACCCTCCACCCAACCTCCATCCTCAAAAAGAAAGCGGTGTCAGGTGTGTCCACGGAGTCCAGATGGCACTGCACAAACTGCAAGAACATCTGCATTGCTCACACTGTCAACGTCTGCCAGATGTGCATGGATTTGTAAAAACTAGTTCATGATACGCAGTATCATTCCTAGTGTTTTGAATTGTGCTTGTTCTTTTTCTTGTTTATTAGCCATGTGATTTATATACAAAAAGTTTGTTCAAAAGTATTGTTCTGTGTACCCTTCACTCCTGTTCATTGCAGTTTATTGGTCCTGTTGTGTTTTATATTGTTTTTTTTATCTCGTGCTAAAAAAATTAAATCTTTTGTGATAAATAATTTTCTGAAATAAATAGTATGTGATTACACTCATGTCTTTTTGGTGATTCGTAACGTTTCTGCAAATTTATGTATAATAATTTGCAAAAGCACAAAATTCTAAATATATCAGACAACAACAAATTCTAACTTTGACAAAAATACAGATTTTTAATTTGTTGTTGAATGTTTAAATATATATTCACAAAATCAGTCCCTATGAACATTTATTGGATATATGTGGTCATTGCACTTTGTTTCTTTAACTATAATTCCTAAAGTTTTTCTACAAACTTGCATTCTATTCTATCCCTAACACAGAGCAATGTCCAAAAACAATTTAGATTTAATTAAGATAAAAATGTAAGTGATTTTTTCATTAAAAAAATATATAGTTTTAAGAGAATTTATGGCGTAGTTAAGTAATTGTGCAGTAAATTGGTAAAAAACTACCAAATATACACAAAAACACAGCATAAATGTATAGTTGAGAAGTAAATAAAAAAATTATATATAGTTTGCCATGTAAAAAATGTATTTCCTTATGCAATCCCTCTGTAAAAGTCTGGGGTCTACCGGACCCTAAGGATACAAAACGTAAACCCTACTTGAGGAGTGATTAAGGGGAAAATTTTCATTACCGCAACGTGTCCATGACTGGATTTGGGTTCTTTGAGATAGAAATGTAAAAAAAAAAAAAAAAAAAAGAAAGCTTCAGTGGCCTGTTATACTATAAACATTTACAGTAAAGAAACGTGGTATTTGGTTATCATTGGTAAATGCAATGACAATAATAAGGAATATAAATGTGTCCAAGACCAATTATCTCATCCTCCGCAACAATTTTCAGTCATTGTTTAAGTCCTCAAGGAACTAACATTTTCAAGGAATTTTGTTGGAAGGGACATAATTGACTGTCACTCAAGATGGCTACCAGGTAAGCAGTTCTTATTTTTTCTCTCCAGATAAAAGTTAAAATTTTGTTTGTCATAGTACCTACACAACTTTTTAGTTCTCATTACCAAAACATGAGTTTTTGAAGTTTTAAAAAACGTTGCCGTTTTAATTTTTTGATTACTATAGGCTATACCCCATTATGGTCTAAATATAAAAAGAGAGGGAAAGTTTCGCTAACCCTTATTTAGCTTCAATAGTTAGCAAGAATGTTTAAGGTCGCTCATCCTCCACAACACCATTATCATTCACCGCAACAATTGAAGGCCTGTTACGGTGGAGATACTCCATGTTTCGGTAATGAGAAACAGACTTATGAAGGAGGGACGTGCACTATAACTCTTGCTAATTTCAATATAACTTGATATTTGCCTTAAAGGGGCTATGTGGAGTTCAGCGGCATCTAGCGGTGATGTTTCAGATTGCAACCAATACGTTTACAAGCGAGTGCTCGTGCGCATGCTTTCTTTTACATTTATTATTATTATGTTGAGTTTGTGTTGGAGTCTGTGTTGTGCTGGTCGTTTCTTAGTATTAGCAGACTCTATGTCATAAAGTTTCAGTGTCATCGCTGTTGAGTGATATACGGTCTATGGTTGAGTGCAAAGTCAGTAGATGAGGCGAGACGCTCGGGAGCGCGCATGCAGGTCTCAGTCACGTCACTGGATTTCGCGGCAAATCCGACTCGGAGACTTCACATAGAAATAGGAATACTTGCTTTCAGAGGTAATAGCAAAACCCGCCAAGTCGATAATTTTATTGTGAGATTACAACCCCTTCACACACAGGCAATAAAAAATTATTTTGTTTTAGTAGAAAACTCCACATATCACCTTTAACTTCTTGAACAGATTGCATAAACAAAATAGCTATTACAACCCCCAGCTGGGGTCACTAATTTTTTATTTTTATGAAGTGCTTCTAGGGATGCTCATATTGACCGTTTCACCGTTAACTGAAAGTAACAATTTTGACCGTTAATACTATCAGTTAAACGGTTTAAAAGTAAAAAAATAAATATATATTTTTAGTTTTTTTTTGTTGTTGTTTGCTGCATGGTTTAAAAAAATAGTATATAGCCTATATTTGTTAGGCTAACTCACGGGGTGCGTCGGTACGCACAACCGCACGCGCCTAAAGACATATTTCGCTGAGCAAGCAAAAAGTAGCCTACTGTGTGGGACCATTTCGACAGAAAGGGCGACAAAGTTACTTGCAAAATATGCTACACGGTATTAAAATACAGGGTTTCTGCAGGGTTTAGTCAATCAAATTTAAGACTTTTTAAGACCTTTTTATGACCATTATGATTTAAATTTATGACCTACACGAATTACGAAAAAATAACTTTTATATTAGTCGATATAGATAATTATCACGATAAATGTCAAATCTTTAATTCTGTCAAGTTTAAAGGCATATTTTTGCTCCTAAGTGAAAGTTGTAGAGCGGTAATTGTCGTTTTAGGCCTACTAGGCCTACTCTTTATTGTCAGAACATATCATGACAAACACTTGCCAAACAGGTGAACATTCACAAATCTAAGGTAGAACATTCAAACATTTGACATTAGGTCCTTAACAAAATAAATATCTTTGTTGGAAAACTAATTTCTCAGTTTCTGCATGTGCTAATGGGGGTCAAGTCTTGAAACAGGTTTGTGTTGACTTTGATATCTTCATGAAATGTATGAAAAACAGTAGCCTAAATACATTATTAAATACTGTAATTATATTCCATTAGTCCTTTAATACATTGTCTACAATAATAATATAATACAATTCAGTATATCCCACATGGTGCAGTTAATATTAATAGGCTAACGTTACAGTAAATCCATGGTAAATAATGGGAATGTGTAGACGGAGAAGCTTCTGACTATATCGTTGCGCATTTAACATTATGGCGCCAGCGCATTTTCGGGGAGAAAATGAAACTAATGAATGAACGAGCATATGAATTTAAGACGTGGCTAAATGTAATTTATGACATTGTACGGAAAATCCGGACGTTTTTATGACTTTTTATGGCCTAAAATTCTTACTATTAAATTTATGACATTTTATGACTTTTTATGACTCCGCGGAAACCCTGAAAATAAAACAGTAGTGCAAGTACAATGCAATAGGCTATCACTTGCAAAGCAAACATCCACAAGCAAATGAAAGGCGCTTTCCGAAGTTGGCCACTCTAGCAATTCGTTATCTCTGTATTCCCGGGACATCTGTGCCATCGGAGACCCAGACTAACCCTACATCATGATTCATGTAGACATGTTACAAAAAAAAAAAAACGTAGACTGATGGGAAAAAAAAATGTTTTCAAAGCTTCATCCTGATTCTGTGTTTTCTTCTTGTCATCTTAATTTGTTAATTATTTAAGTTTAAAAAAAATATATAATGATTTATATAAATATTTAGTGTAGGCCTATTTTAGTTTTTTTTATATATATATTATTTCATTCTGTTTTTCTCTGTTGTCACTGTCAGAAATGCTGCGTGATCATTGGATGTGGATCCAGGTTCTGTTGTTGGTCTGTTCTGCTGCTGTTTGCACGTTACAATAAACCCGTGATCATTTTTATTTTTAACTGGTCACAGACACTCGTTAATTTTATTTTTATTTAATGCCAATTCAATATTATAATCTGATCAGTTAACGGTTAATAATCGGATAACGAGCGGCGGTTGTCGGTCGGGAAATTTAACCGAAATGAGCATCCCTATATACAGCAATCCAGTGTTACTTGAGGACTACAGAAGAAAGAAGAGAGAGAGGTCAGGACCAGGGGATAATAGGGAATATAACTATAAAATATATTAACTAACTATATATATTAATATTAACTATAAAATATAACTTGGATTCATTGTTTTGACCAACACTTGCACTCCCACACAGACACGCACACAGAAACATAAATACACACACACACACAAAGGCTGACAATTGTACAGTATTATATTGTACACACACTCTTTCACACACATGCATGCGTGTGTGCGCGTGCTTACACACACACACACACACACACACACACGCACACACAAACACACGTACCATTCCTAATGAACAATTGTGTGCAATTTTGGTCATAGTGGTCCAAAGTTTGTATTTATGTCAGTGCTTACTGACATACATTTCCCCTTTCATTCATTTTTCCAGGTATCGGCAACGTAAAGAAAAAGGTAATATTAAGACTACTCAGGACCTCACAAGTAGACAGCAGGAAATTATTCTCAGAAAAAGGTTGTGTGGTTGAATGTCAGAACCCAAGTGTGTTAGCTAAACTAAAATCTTTTTACAAGAGCACATGATGCAGTTACATTTAAATGTTTCTCAGGACCACATGTACGGTCCAGGAGTATGTTACATTGAAAAAGTTCTCATGAACACATGAATATGTATGATATACTAGAATGATATTTATACTAATGGTTGTATATTTGTTAGTACTACAGTGTAGGCTACATGACATGATTCTTTATAAACATAATATTGTAACTTGTATACACAACACATGATCATTTTTTTATGGACTACATCTAAAAAATTTACATAATTATATAGGAAATATTTTTTTAAATCTTCTAAAAATAATGGTTATAGTAAGTTCAGACCTTAATCTTATAGGTGCAAAAAGAAAATTGTCTTCAAGGGCATTAAACAAATTCTGATGCTAGACACCTTCTAATTCTGGATTTCGTGAGAATCACCCGAGCGTCTCGGACACGGGCCGGGCTAGGGCCTGGCCGTCTCGGACACGAACTGTGACTTAAACCTATCGACCAGCTCACTTAGCACGGCGTTCGTGGCTCGACTTTTCCAAAGATGGCTCCTGCCTGTATACGCGACTGTCTGTACACTTACAAAGTTCTCAATGCTTCGGTTAGCATGTAGGGACCCTCATTATGCTAGTGTTAGTGTGAGACTATTTTGAGCCTTGTTAGTGGTATTAACTAGCGATTTCTTTTTACTTATTCGATGCCCCATATACTAGCGTTATAAGCTAATCAGTTTTTAGATATAAGACTCTTTACATTCAAGGATCATAAACACATACCAGAGAACGATCGACACATACCAGAGAACGATCGCCATGTGTTAATTACCCCTAGGTTCATTTTTCGCCGGAATTGTCCTTTAACAAAACACTGAACCAAAAGTAACTGAAAAGAAGTTTTACAACATTTGTTCAGTAATATTTATGTGCATTTTTGTTTATAAAAAAAAAAAAAAAGTAGTAGTAGTACTGGGAAAGGGAGAAATAATGTTTTGTTACTATATTATTGTTTTATTCTATTATTATTTTTATATTATTATTCTGTGTTTATGTTCTTAATCTTTTATTATAACTATTCTCCAGTAATAAATTCAGCTTAGTACAGTCATAAAAATATTTTTTTATTTGGCTTAAAATGTATCCTGGGTTTTAACATGCACTACACATGATTAATTACAGGCACATTAAGAGCACAAATCACAAAATATTTTAGTGGTCATGAAAATGCTCCCAAATAAATGTTGAGGTCGCACAGATTACATTTCGAGCCTTGCTTTTAAAAGCAAAAAGTATCAGTATTGATATAGGCGATACTGGCCCAGTATTCACTTGGTATCGGGCCATACCCAATTTTACAGTATTGCCAGAACGCGCAGAATTCAACTTTTTTGGGGGAAATATTGCAGTACTTATTATAAATTATTTATCAGTGCATGTCAATACATTTTTTTTTTTAAATCACGTGCCTCATATTCTTTCATCAAAATAACTTCCTGTTGTGCAACAACATCTCTTTTTTTATGTAGTGTTGGCACAAGGTCGGGACTAAATTTTTTCTAATTCGACAAGTCGTTTTGGTAACAAAATCAGGTCCTCCTTCGAAATCGGGTCTCTGTTAGGACCCCAAACAATCCCATTAGCTCAAAATATTTTTAATAGGTATGATAAATTCGGTTTGAACAAAGTTATAATGACCATTAATGTCTGCATAAGTTAACTTACATACCAGCGTAACATAAAGATACCCAATTAGCCTGATAGTTTAGCTTATATGTGTCACTGGATCACAAAACCAGTCACATGTTGCACAGGTATGTTTGTGGCAATAGCCAACAATACATCGTATGGGTCAAAATTATAGCCTAGATTTTTATTTTATGCCAAAAAAAGCATTCGGATATTGTAAAGATCATGTTCCATGAAGATATTTTGTAAATGTCCTACTGTAAATATATAAAACATTTATTTTTGTGAGTGGATGCAGCACAATCGCCAACATAAATAGACAACTTTAAAGGAGATTTTCTCAATGTTTAGATTTTTTTTTGCACCCTCGGATTCCAGATTTTCAAAAAGTTGTATCTCGGGCAAATATTGTCCTATCCTAATAAACAATATATCAATGAAAAGCTTATTTATTCAGCTTTCATATGTATAAATCGCAATTTCAAAACATGTACCCATGTGACTGGTTTTGTGATTATACATCCCTTTGCACTTACCCCTACATGTATGCAAAGTCATATTTAAAGTACGTATTAAATGTCCAAATATTTCAATATAATATAATTATCAAGTGTTCCTGAAGATCTTGGTTAGCTGGTCCAGGTGTGGGCTATTTAATAAGGGGTGGAGCTGAACTTTGCAAGTAAGCTAGCCTAGCTCTCCAGCACAAGTAACGCCCCTGACCTGAGATTATTTAACAACAGCAGCGCAGATCTTCTTCCTACAGCCGAGAAATGTAAAGAAGCGTGTGATGATTTGATGAAAACAGACACCAACCTCTTTGTCCATCAGTATCTTCATCTTTCACGCTGCATTGTTCTGGATCACTCATGTCCACAATCTCTACTTTAATATACTCCATCATTACAATATTGTCACACATGTTTGAGTTGTTAAACCCGGAGTTCTCCCCGCTCATTTTAAGTCTTCTTCAAGTTTAACACGATGCGAATCGCTGCATTATTGAAACGTCTCGATCCAAACCTGATCAAAACTCGCTTCCTCTACTCTTCTTCTTCTTCTTCTTTTTCTTCTTCTTTTGAATTTAATGGCGGTTGGAAACGCAGCGTTGGCGCATTTCCGCCCCTACTGGGACGGAGTGTGAAGCGTTAATGTAGAAGGAAAGAAAAAAGAGGGGGTTTTATAAAAAAAATGTTTGTTAGGTATTCTTATAAAGCTGTGGTCACTCTTAAATTATTGCTCAGTAAAAAAAATATTTTAATAATTTTAACCATTTTATTACAGAAAGATAGGCTACAACATATGCACTGAGTTTTCTTTATTATAATAAAAATTTTTTTGAAGAACATGTTAGACTGTTTCTAGTAATCCTAATTTGTATGTTTACCAATTTTAAAAACCGGTTGATTCAAATATGTGTGTCCAATACCGTATGGAGTCGTGAAATTACCGCGTCATCCCTTATTTTCCCACAAACTTATCTCACATTCAGACTACTTGTTAATTTCATATAAATTGATTCCCTTTCCTTACTCTGTCCACAACTGTTCGGTTCACACAGAAAATGCTGCTTTTCACAGGACAGCTGTACTGTACTGTAATGTATATATATATTTTTTATAATAAGAGTTAAAACAATATTAGAATAATAATATAAATCGGCCCTATACTCGCAGCCCTATATATGCATAATAAAATAAAACATAAAAAAAAAAGAGATTATATATTTCATCTGGTTACTACCTTCATGTCCTCTTGTGACCGTTTCCAACGTCAGAAAAGCATGAACATGCAAATGTGTGTGGAAACGTTGAAATATTAAGTTAAAATCTGAGCGTTCGACTGACAAAAACAGTTTGGGAACCTCTGGTCTGAGGCCCCGTTTACACGAAGGGAAGACACAGATATTTCCCTGCGGTTTGGCCTCTCATTTACACGAAACCCCCGTTTTTATGCGGGTTGTGTGCACGATGTTATTATTGAAAACGGAGGGGGGGGGAAATATTTGTTTCTCTAAATGCATGAACACAAATTTGGCTATGTGTAAATGTGGCCTAAATGAAGCTGAGGAAAGGATAGGGTTACAAAAGAGAGCCTAAGTCCCGCCCCTCCGCTTCCGGCTCATGGGACCTTATTTCGGAAAAAATATGTATGGTAGTCAATGGCGAGAGACAACTTATCTTTTTATTCGGTCTGAACTGTGCCCTGAATTACACATATGATGTTTGTCAATTTAAAAGATAATTATGAAAGTCAAGAAAGTCGCAGTTTGTCATAAAACAGAAGAGTAACGTTTAGTTTTATGTGAAAATCGCTCAATGAACTACATCTCTCGTCTCGCACTATACGTCACCGTTGCTCGTGTGTGTACAGTCTGGTACAAAACACTCCGGCATCATGTAGTAACGTTACGATTATAACGTAAGACTATAGAAAAATGACTTTAGTAAAGTTAGCTTCATTCATTGGGTCTCATTCATGAAACACGAGCAGAACAAATTTTTGTGTAAATCGTGTGTAAAGTGGTTCTGGCATAAATTTTCGGATTCATTAAAATGTTCGTATTTTCCAAATGTTAGTTGGTACGAAAGAAATCTACACCTGCTCCCAACCACGTGTAAATAGTGCGTTTAACTTCCGAACGTTTTGCTCATTAATAAGGCTGCATTTTAATTCACCTAATCGGGTACATTTACACACAGCATTTTGAAAAAATATTATTATATATAGCAATACATATGGTTTTTCTTTTTGCTTTTATTATGAGAGCCAGTAATAGCATCTGCAAACAGTACACTTTAATAAAATAATTAATTGCTTTCAATAGGGCTGGGCTATATTTTTTCGAAGTGAACTAATTCGTTTTTTGCAGTCGCTTCATGTCGAACCATTTTCTTTTCACTTCTGGGACTGTTCGATTAACAGATGAAACTCCATTAACTGCATCTGTAATATGCTGCCAAGCTTCCTTTTTTTAGGACCTGATACGCCACTATAGGCTACGCTTGAAAATAATAAAATAATAAAACCTCAATTTCTGCATCTGAGAAATTTTTCTTTTTCATTCGCTTTTGAGAAGACATGTTGAAATCCTTCGTTTGGTGTCATAATATTATGCCCATATATAGTTGTCAGTCGGATTTAATGGGCGGGATTTATGGTAATTGAGAATGAGCGTGCACGCGCGTCCCATTTACGACTGATTGGAATTCATAACACACACACACGTTTCACTATCACATCTGACGTTTACGAAGTATTTGTGAATCAGGAGAAGAGTTTTCTGGAAGGTCTCTTTACGCGCAAATCACTCACATATTTACTCGTATATTTACGAATGTTTCATGAATGAGGCCCCTTGAGTGAAAAGGTATGACGTCACATGTGCGCCTTTTGAGTTTGTAGTCTTTGTAATTACGTATTTTCACAGTCTTATACCTCAACCGTTTTACATGAAACTGCGACTTTTAAATTGACAAACATCATATGTGTAATTCAGGGCACAATTCAAACGAGATCAAAATATTTGTTGTCTCTCGCCATTGACTACCATACAATATTTATTTTCAGAAATAAGGTCCCATGGTGTTCCACTAGAAGGGAGGGACTTAGGCTCTCTATAGAACAAGCGCTCAGAGTTGTGTGTTGCTTGTAGACTGAGAGAGAAAAGCCTGTCGATCGCCCCCTGCAGGAGAAAGAAAGAATGAAGAGGCTGAGGTGTCCTTTACTAGCCTAGCTAAATTAATTTTGCAGCCAGGGCAGTCTAGCAACTCTCCATAGACCTTCTAGCTGCAAAAACCTAAATTGGGTCAGGCCAATCACGTCGTGTATAGAGTCGGGCTTAACATATGACGACAGAGTTGCGACGGCTGCCACTTGTGGTCTTTCGAATCGGCTTTGGCCGCGACTCTGGAGGACTTGGAGTTAAGTTTTTCTTTAAGAAAAGAGCAAAGAATGGCACTTAAGTCATTCTTAAAAAAGGAAGAAGTGTTCGGACGGAGTTTTGCTGGACCGGATCTTTGCCGCTCTGACTACGTCACCTTCTTCGTTGCTCCGGTTGGTTGTAGCACTATCCTATTGCGTGCAGAGGGATTTTGAGAGACAACCGTTTATCCCACCCCTCGGATTAAGCCGCGTCTATGGAGAGTTGCCAGACTAAACATCTTGATGTAAGTCTGGCTTGCCAGGCTAGTCCTTTACCACACCGAAAGCAGACAGAAGCCAGAGAGAAAGCAACATGAAAGACAAATAATGAAGTAATTGAATTGAAAAGGATAAAGGAAGGACCGTGGGAACCGAGCCATGAAGTGTATTAGTGAATTGATAAAAAATCAAAAGCTTACAGCACCTGGTATTCCCAAGCGGTCTCCCATCCAAGTACTAGGCAAGTCCGGTTTGAGTGCACGCTGGCGCGTTTAGTTGCCGCTACTCACCGGTGAATTTTTAATGTTTTAAAGCTTTGATTGTCTACTTGTATTACTGGATTATGGATTTTCACTCATCCAACCATTAATGCTTAGTGAGAGAACACGTATCTATCTCTGGCTTCTACTCTGCTCTGCTCCTGAAACTGTTTACCATGTGGACCAACGCTATTTACGTTTGGTTTGCACTCATCTGGACTCTATCAATAATCCTCCACCAACCTGTTGCTGGTCTGTACCAGTATACAGTCGCCGATCTCCTCTGGATCCGCCATCTACCTGGATCTCGATCGGCTCCACTACATCCCGATATGAACATCGTTCATCCTTTCCGCCGGAGATACATCCACCGCGGGTCATGTAGGAACTTTCACTATGGAAACTCCACTGCAATTAAATCCTTCTGGTACACTTCTCGCCGTCGTCCTCACAGGAATTCCAGCCGGGCAGCTGATCATTCCTCGCTGGCCAGCCTAGCCAGGTCGGCTAATACCACGTATGGATGTGGCAACACTACCGTCAACCTTGGCTTCCTCAATATCCGTTCTCTCAATGGAAAGGGTCATTTCATCCACGATCTCATTAATGATCGTGACCTTGATTTTATGTGTTTATCTGAAACCTGGCAACAGCCAAATGACTTTTCCCAAATGAATGACGCTACTCCTTCGGGGTTTGTTTACCTTTGCAAACGACGCAGTTCTCGCAGAAGAGGTCTCGCGATAATCCATCGCGAGAAATGGAAAGTCTTGCCGGTGTCTGTTCCTGATTTTAATTCATTCGGGTTTTTGGTTTTTAAATTACAAGGACCAACTCCAATGATAATTACATCAGTTTACCGTCCCCCTAAGCCACACAAGGATTTTTTGCTTGAATTTTCGACTTTGCTCACTCACTTATCTACACTTTCATCTAATGTAATAGTGCTTGGGGATTTTAACATACATCTGGACAATAGCTATCTTCTTCTCACCAAAGACTTCTTATCTTGTCTGGACAGCTTTGGATTTAGTCAATACATTAACTGTGCAACTCATTCCAAAGGCCACTGCCTGGATTTACTGTGCTGGTCTGGACTTACTCCTCTTAACTGTGCAGTTGACAATCTCCTTATCACCGATCACTTCTTTATTTCTTTTAGTGTTACACTTCAGCTCTCCTCTACCAAACCAACCCGGTCTATCTCCTTCAGGAATATCAAGGACATTAATCCTGATACTCTCTCCTCCTGCATTGATAACATTCCCCTGCTGGTCAATAACTCCTTACCGGATGACCTGGTTACTCACTATAATGATCAATTAGCTCTTATTTTAAACTCCCTTGCTCCAGTTAAAACTTGTTCTGTTTCCTTCACTCAGTCAGCTCCCTGGTTCACCCCTCAACTCCGGACTCTGAAAACTAAATCCAGACTGCTTGAGCGCCTTTACAGGAAAACCGGTCTTACTATCCATAAAGAAATGCATAAAGCTCATATATCCCATTACAAGGACTCAATCGCACTAACCAAATCACATTATTACTCTGGTCTAATTAACTCCAATAGAGGTAACACTAAGTCACTGTATTCCATACTTAATAAGATTCACCAGCCACCTGATTCTCTTCCTTCGCACATGTATTCTACTGCCACTTGTAATGACTTCCTGATATTTTTTAATGATAAGATTCATAACATTCACCGTCACATTGATCCAAACATCCTTCCTTTTTCCTCATATGATCTTCCCCAACCATTACAATTATTATCCATTTTTCAACTTCCCAGTCTCTTTGAGATCGCTGAAACAATTCGTAAGTCAAAGCCTTCTACCTGTCTGTTAGATCCCCTTCCCACTAACTTGGTTAAATCTTGCCTCCCCTCCCTGCTCCCCCTTATCTCCATCATTTTACACGCATCTCTTACCACCGGTATTGTTCCTTCACTCTTCAAAACTGCTGCAGTCACTCCGATACTTAAAAAGCCTGGTTCAGTTCAATTTTCGTCCCATTTCTAATCTACCCTTCATTTCTAAAAAAATTTAAAAAATAGTTGCTGCTCAACTCCACACTCACCTCACCCACAACTCCCTCTATGAAGCTTTTCAGTCTGGATTCCGTCCACTACATAGCACAGAAACTGCACTCCTTAAAATAACTAATGATCTTCTCATTGCAGCTGATTCTGGTCTGTTATCCATCCTGGTTCTCCTTGATCTGAGTGCGGCCTTTGACACAATTTCTCATTCCATGCTCCTCCATAGGTTATCCTCTATTGGCATATTTAACACTCCTTTACATTGGTTTCAGTCCTACCTATCTGGCCGCACTCAGTTCATCCCTATCAAATCCTTCAGTTCCCAGCCATCTCCAGTCACCTCAGGAGTGCCACAGGGCTCTGTCCTGGGGCCCCTCCTCTTCATCACATACATTTTACCACTTGGCAATATTTTCCGTAGATTTAATATTCAATTTCACTGTTTCGCGGATGACACCCAGCTTTACCTTTCCAGTAAACCAAATTTTACCCTCATTTTACCCTTCCCTCATGACTTGCATACAATAAATAAAATCCTGGCTAAGTTCAAATTTCTTAAAATTGAACACTGATAAAACAGAACTTCTTGTCATTGGCACCAAAAACACCCTCTCTAAATTTGACAGTTTTTCTCTCCATATTGATGATACTTCAGTTTCCCCCTCCCCTCAGGTCAAGAGTCTTGGTGTCATCCTCGACAGTACACTATCTTTTCAATCTCACATTAATAGCATCACACGGTCAGCTTATTTCCATCTCCGTAATATCAACAGTCTCCGCCCCTCCCTTACCTGACTCTGCTTCCATCCTTGTTCACAGCCTGGTTACTTCGCGTATTGACTACTGCAATTCTCTTCTTTTTGGTCTCCCTCACAAAACCCTTCATAAGCTCCAACTGGTTCAGAATTCAGCAGCACGTGTTATAATCAAAACTCCCTTTTCCCACCATATTACTCCTATTCTTCAACAATTACATTGGCTACCAGTTCAATGCAGAATTGAGTTTAAAATTCTCGTGCTTACTTACAAGGCCATCCATAATCTCGCTCCTCCTTACATCTCTGACCTCCTCCATGTTGTTACCCTGTCCCGTTCTCTCTGATCCTCTTCTTCCATTCATCTCTCTGTTCCTTCTGTCCGCCTCAGTACCATGGGGAGCAGAGCCTTCTGCTGCTCAGCACCCAAACTGTGGAACTCTCTTTCACCTCACATTAGGAACATAAACTCGCTTACAGAATTCAAATCCATACTCAAGACTTATCTGTTCAAAATATCCTATTTACTGTGAAGCATCCATTGTCCTGTTTACTTGTATTTGTGCTATGTTTTATTTTATTCTCTTGATTAATTTTACATATTTGTGTGTTTTTACATTGTACAGCGACCTTGAGTGTCCAGAAAGGCGCTTTTAAATAAAATGCATTATTAACCAGGCCCGACCCTGCTTAGCTTCTGAGATCGGACGAGATCGGCGTTCTTTATTTTTTTATTATCAAAAGTATAAAAATAATTTTTACATTTCACAAACAAGCTGTATCATTACAATCATTAGCATGTTATATTAAGTACATAGTTGCTTAAAAGTTTAAGTACATTTTCTTTCCATCATCCACATTTATAAGATTGCAATCCGTTAAAAAAGCTTTTTCAAAAACATAGCTTATTACCACAAAGTTGACTTGATTTCAACTCTTCTCGCCGTCCAAGACACGTCGTGCCGCCCTCGCTGGAGGTAGCCGCTGGCTCTCATTGAAAATGAATGGCTTCCGGCCAATTTGATGCTCTCGTCGCCGGCGGTGTGAACGCACAGTAATAAGCTATGTGCTATGTACCGGCGGTGTGAACGCACAGTAATAAGCTATGTGCTATGTATATGCACACCGCCGGCGGTGTGAACGCACAGTAATAAGCTATGTGCTATGGGTTTGGCGGCAACCAATCGGAATGTAGAAGTCCTCCGCCTGAGAATACCAGAGAACACAATCCTGTAAACTTTGGTTCCGACCACATTAGTTCCTAAGCAAAATGGAGGAAAAGTTAATTATTTCTGTTGCGGGTTTCCCGCTATTGTACGACGTGTCCCTGTTTACATACAGGGACATTAATAAAAAGAACGACGAATGGAAAAAGGTGTCTGAAATTATTGGAATTTCAGGAGGAGGTCTGGGTCACATTCCAGACAAAACTGGACAAGTGTAAATGCATCTGGTTGTTGAAACCACATATGTAAATTGTACTTGTTGAAGATTTTATTATTTAGAAAATAAGTAATTTACACCATTATTTCCTCTGTGTGTGTCTTTGGTTTGACTTTTGGGGGCTTAAAGAAAGGTCAGAATGCTGATGCAGCAGAGAATTCTATTTAAGTGTGTCACATGGTGCAAGACCCCTGCCCAAAATATCTATAGGATGTATGACCATTTTTGGAGGCGATGTATGTATATATGTGAAAAGCTAACTGATGTGCGGGAGTCATCTCCTGCAGGACCTCCCAGCGGGAAGTTGCTCGGCTTTGTTTTGTTAAATAAAGTCTACAATGTTTCTGGCATCAAAGATCTCGGAGAAGTGATTTCACAAAAAGTTTGAAACCACAACAAGTGGCGACCCCGGCAGGACGTGTTAGGAGCTGAAGGAACCACAAAGGGCATCTCTAGTGACCGGCACAAACAACAGTGGCCACTGTACTTTGAGGTGAGCATTTTTGCTTTTGTGTAAAGTATGTGTTGGTCACCAGCTGCCCGGAAGTGGTAAGAAAAGCTTCTTCAAATTTAAAGAACTAACAAAATTGAAAAAGGGGTCGCCACTTGTTGTGGTTTCAATCTTTTTGTGAAATCACTTCTCAGAGATCTTTGATGCCAGAAATATTTTAGACTTTATTTAACAAAACAAAGCCGAGCAACCTCCCGCAGGGAGGTCCTGCAGGAGATGACTCCCGAACATCGGTTAGCTTTTCACATATATACATACATCGCTTCCAAAAATGGTCATACATCCTATAGATAGGGTCTTACACCATGTGACACACTTGCATCAGCATTCTGACCTTTCTTTAAGCCCCCAAAAGTCAAGCCAAAGACACAGACACACACAGAGGAAATAATGGTGTACAAATATATAGCTGAATTACTTATTTTCTAAATAATAAAATCTTCAACATACTCCTCCCAAAAAATGCAATAAAATAAAAATAAACGTGTGAGAGCGTGTTATAGGCTATATGTCATGTTATAACCAGATATGACGACGCTACTGCAACACGCATCACTGCAGATGAGCCAACGTGCAAATTATTTGAAGAATTGAAGATCGGATTCAAATCCGTTTTGCAAAAACGCATTTATGCGACCACACCAGGTGTAAATGGAATCGTTTTGATAAATCAGATAGCTATCCGATCATAGGTAACTAAACCTATGCGCGTGAACTCGACAGTCGACTACTTTGGACTTCGACCGAAAAAAGGAAGTAAATACAGGTATTTGCGCTGGCTGAAATAACATAATTTTTATTCATATCTTTCACATCTACTGCAGTCAGATTTACTCGTGTTCACTCTAAAAGAATCACTCAACATGGCTGAGTTCTCCTTTAATAAGGCTGAATTTAGACACCACGTACCACCACCTTTCTCTTTAGAGTTTCCCCCTAGTTTCACTGTCATTACGGCATGGTTGCTTACGCTTATACCTGTGAAGTTATAGCTCACATTATTTATGTGTTGTAAAATATTAATTTTAACCAGACATAGATCTATTCTACTTTGTTTAAGGTCGCCCATCCTAAGGTTTGCCTCCTTGAAAATTCTCTCTTGTACATGTTTTCCTCCCTCCAGGCATCTGCCATATCCTTACTCCGCATTAACATTTTAAAAGGTCCCATGACATGAAATTCTCACTTTCTGAGGTTTTTTAACATTAATATGAGTTCCCCTAGCCTGTATATGGTCCCCAAGTTTCTAGAAATTTGAATCGGTGTAAATCGAGCTTTTGCTATATTTCTCTGCCGTTGATAAAACGGAAGCTCAATCGGGCTGATCTTAAATCTCCTCCGTATGACGTCATACGGAGGGAATGTTACGTCCCCTTTCTCTGCTTTGCCCGCCCAGATAATATTTCCCGCCCATGAGAAACTAAGCTAGAAAGTAGGAAGGCGTGCGCGCGATTTCAGTTTGTCTACGAGAGGTAACGTAACATGGCGTTTGAGCGAGCGAAGCACAATACTTGTTCAGTAATTGGATGTAAAAATGAACACCGCAGCCTTTTTTTTAATACCTGCTTTATCCAAGCCACAGAAGAACCAGTGGATTCAGTTTATTTTCTCTGGAAATGCGCCGACACAAATTCCGAACGTTTTGCATGTGTGTGGCAAACATTTCACAGACGACTGTTTCGTAAACTTGGGACAATACAGAGCTGGGCTTGCTGAACGTTTGAAGCTAAAGTCTGGATCAGTACCAACTCTCTTTGGCTCAGCTACTACACAGCTCGGACAAGTAAGTCAACTAATGATATATAAGTGTGTTTTTTGACTGTTTATGGTTACCTAGCTTGTTACACGTAGAATGTGGCTGTAGCATTAGCTATGCAGTTAGCTCCTAATGTTACTTGCGCTAACGTAAAGGTAGACAGCATCAAGTATGTGTGTGATTACACACTGTAACGCGAGTGTTGTACACTTCTTTGTTATTTTGGATAACGTTAACCGTTTTTCTGTTGGTAATATGTCGCGCGCGATATCCGCATTTCAAGATCGCAGAGCTTGATGTAATTGTGATAAGATAAATTACAGACGTTTACAGATCTCTGTACTAGAACATCTAGGCTCAAAAAACAGTTTCCCCCCCGTGCAATTTCCAGCTTAAACAGCTAACACCGCAATTAACACCGGTTTTATTATCAGCACGTGAGAGAATCAATACTTAGATTTGTTTTGGTTAAACTTTTCAACTTTTATTTATAGAGCTGTACACAATGCACAAATAAGTCTGTTTCAGATGTATACCACCATATAATTTGATATATATATATGTATATATATATATATATATATATATATATATATACACATACATACATACACACGCTGTATTACTTTTAAGATATATAAAATATTAATTATGTAAACAAATTATGTAATATCATTTTGGCATTTCATAGATCTAATTTTAAATATTAATAATATTCACTAAACATGCGTATCTTCTATCTTCTTACAAGTTGCACATGTAATATATACAAAGTAATACATTGAGTACTAATTTGACCTTGTTGTCTCTATACAGGCCAGCACATCAAGTGCTTGCTTTCAGCTGCCTCTCTCAAGGGATGTTGCCTGCCAGACAGATGACCTGGAAACATGTACTGTAGGCACACAGCTATCCTTAAAGACTCTGCAACCCAAATTTAAAAGTGAAGGTATGTATCTACCACCTTTAAATGCATTTACTTTTGATTAGTAGGTATTCTGGCATTTTTTCATTGCATTCGTGTGTTGTCATTAGACTTTCCTAATAAAATTTTATTTGGGACGCAGGTGTTCAGGCAACTGTCTCCTGCAAAAATGTTGGTGTTGGGACGACCATTGCAGACCCTCTGTGCCTGTCATCGACACCTTTAAAAAAAACACACAAAAGACCTCGTCTAGACCTTGATGAACTGTTCGAGGACAATCCATTGGAGGGCAGCTCTTTAGTGGAAGCTTCAAGGGGACATGATGCCACTTATGATCCTGCAGACTCCATCACTGCATCGTTATACTCTAGTCTACAGTCGTAAGTTACTGAGTGTTAAAATATATGTGTGGCTCGCATTCTAACATAAAGGATTAGTCTCAGTGAGACTGTTGTTTATAGCATTCTTTTATGATTTTTTATGTGCATAATAATTATTGAACCAGTTGAAAACAGGGTGATGGTTTACAGTTCAGTTCAGACGAAAGCTCAATCTGTTTAAGTAAAAATGTTTTTTCCTTTCTTTGTGGTTTGATATAGAGAAGATTCATCCACTCCCACCCACAACAACAAAAAGTACATAGTGTATGAGAACTGCATCATGGACTTATTTAATTTATGTCCGGTCTGCACGCGGGCATGCAATGTGAGGACCCAAAGGCTGGGGACATTCCTGTCTGTGAAGCAGCTGTGTCCCCATTGCACATTTTCAAGACAATGGAATAGCCAGCCTATCCATGGTAGCATACCAGCTGGAAATCTGAACCTTTCTGTCGCCGTTTACCTGAGTGGTGCATCGTTCATACAAATCGAAAAGGTAAATGTGCAACTGTAGTTTTTTTTAACTGAATTACTTCGATTTAGCTCAAATTACATGTATTATTTACCCACCCACATTAACAGGTCTTCAATACAATGAAGCTACAGTTGTTTCGGTATAAAACATTTCGCCGCCATGCCAGTGCTTTCATTGAACCCGCAATTATTCACCACTGGAAAGTCACACAGGATGTGAATCTGCAGCGGCTAAGTCAGGAGGAAAAAGTTATACTTGGTGGTGACATGAGAGCTGACTCTCCAGGTATTGATACTTTACTGAAATAGTGTAGTTTATACATGGGTTGCATATTGTTTGAAGTTAAAAGGAGTGAACTGAATAAAATGCCAGACATAATACTGAATGGTGATTACTAATGTCAATATTTGAAAAAAAACAACAACAGGGTACTCTGCAAAATATGGGAGTTATACAATGATGGATCTCAATACTAACACCGTTGTGGACATTCAGTTGGTTCAGGTGAGTTGTCAAAAAAATATGTTTTAAAGTGGTTATTGATTGCAATTTGAAAATCAAAGTCTGTAATGCATTTTCAATTAACATTGTTTTTCTGTGTTAACAGAGCAACGAGGTTGGTGGTAGCTGCCACATGGAAAAAGAGGGCCTGACGAGGAGTCTAGCATTACTGGACTCGCGTGGCGTCAACCTTGATTGCATTGTCACTGATCGTCATCCACAAGTACAGAAGTTCCTCAGGGAGAGAAAAATAACCCATTACTATGATGTCTGGCACATGGCAAAAGGTATATTGTCAGTGCCAATATGGAGCTGCTTGATGTCCATTATATCATACTAAATCTACCAGATAATCACCTGTGTTTGTGACACCCACGTCTCAGCGGGTTGTTATGGGTTAACTAAGTTGAATGTATTTTGCTTTCATTGTAGGACTTTCAAAGAAACTGGAAGCAATCAGTAAGCAGAAAGACTGTGAGATACTCAAAAAGTGGATGAAAAGCATCAACAATCACATATACTGGACTGCAGCTGGCTCAACATCCGAGCCAGAGAGAATTGCAAAGTGGAACGCAATCCTGAACCATGTTCGAGATGTCCATACGCATGAGGATCCTCTTTACCCCAAGTGCGAGCATGCAATCCGCAAGACAACTGACAAGAGTAAATGGCTCCAAGCAGGTATTTCATCAATATACAGGCTAAATGTCAAAAAAGTTAATGGACAACTACAGTTATTTAGTCACTTTCAGAAATTTACCCGAGATCAGCATTGTAATATTCTGTACTGTATTGTTTTCTAATATATTTTCTTATTTTCTGCAGATTCTCAAGCTTTCAACAAGTTGGAGAAGTTGCTAACAAACAAAAGAATGCTGAAGGATGTTGCAAAACTGAGCCCCCACCACCAAACTTCATCGTTGGAGGCTTTCCATGCCGTCATCCTTCGTTTTGCCCCAAAGAATGTTGTCTTTACCTTTATTGGAATGCTGTGCAGGTAAAATAAAGTTTGTTTACTTAGATATGTTAGGCTACGATTCCCAAAAGTATTGTCAATATCAACACGTTTTGTCTTGTATTTCCAGGCTCTACCTGGCTGCTATGCATTATAATGAAAATGCAGACCGACCACAAGCAGAAACAGAGGAAGGTGTACCTCTCTTCAAAATCTCCTTTCCAAAGGGTAGGAAGGGAGAGTGCATAGCTAAACCTAAAAAGACACAGCCGACCTTTGGTAAGGATTCAAATCAATTCAAACAACACATATTTTGGAATTCTCAAATGTATTTTTCTTTAATACAAATAAATAATAAACAACAAAAAAACAACCAATTGAAAGGAAAAATAATATTTGTGCTTGTGTTTTATGATACAGGTTATGTTGCTGACATGATGGACCTAATTTTTGAGGAAGTCTTTGTCAACCCTACGCCATACACCGATGCACTGTTGGCCATCTCTGTCCCAGAGCACCTATCAGCACAGTATGAGAAGCCGGACAAGGACGAGCTCATTGCCAGCTTTGTGTCAAGGTTCAAACGGGGGGCAGTTTAAACCCAACGTAGTGTCCTTCCTCATCAGGAAACACTGAGCGGATGCGCAGGACCACACAAGCTGGAATAATGACCCGGATTCTGCGTCCCAGGAGGCCCCAGCACCAGCTCACAAATGAACGATAGGAGAGATACCTGTAGCGACTGAACAGTATCAAAGATGTATCATTGTTTCTATTATTATGTTTGCATCTTCACTGCTTGTTTTTATACAAGCATTTAAATAGCTTTTTTTTTTTTTTTTTATAAAATGATTTTTATAGTTTCTTTTCCCTCTGATGTAAGTAAATCTTGACACTGCCTATACTGTAGAGTGAAAATTAGGCTCAATGTTTGTTGGTGGAATAAAAAGTCAAGACTCAAGACCAGACTTTATTATTTTATTAACTTATGTAACAAAGCACAACTTACTGGTGTATTCCTCTCAAACGTAGAGGACCATAGTCAGCTTTGTATATTTGGCCAGCATTCTGCAAAGAGTAGACATTGAGGCAGACAGGCTCCAATCCAGGATGGTCAACCATACATGTGAGCTGTTCTTCGACCTCCCGTAGTCTTCTAGTAACCTAATTACAATTAGAAAAGGTAAGTGTCATTTTTAGGCACAATTAGTTGTCAAATGAAGAGATAAAGTAGTTTCCAACATAGTGGTGAGAATGCTACCTGAGGTATCTCCAAGCAGCAAATATTCTCAGCTTCTGTGGGCATGGTAGCACATTTTTCACAACGGCACCTGTATAAAAAGGTATATGTAATAATGGCAGAGGTCTGACTAATATAATGGTGTGTATATATATATATATATATATATTAGGGGTGTAACTGTTCACAAAATTCACGGTTCGATACGATACATTTGTCACAGTTCAGTTCGTTACGTTTTCGATACAGCAGAAGAACCAGTGGATTCATAAAGGCATTTTAGCCTAACGTTACTTTTCCTGCCATTACGTTTGATGTCAATGTTGTGGTCGCGCCGGCGTCTCTACATTTGAAATAAAGAGAACCGAAAGCCTCGTACCGAACGGTTCAATGCGAATACGTGTATCGTTAAACCCCTAACATATATGTATTATGCAGGTGTAGAGTTAAGTTAACTCTTGAGGAGTAAATCATTGGTTGTGTAACATGACTTCAAAATATGAGGACATGGAGAACTTAGTCATTAAAAAATAAGCCACATTACAGTCTTCTCTAAACTAGATATACTATTACTAATATAGATGCTAATACAGCTTTAAAACAATAGCAAATCAGAGCGACATGAAAAGCCAACAGTAGGTTAGCGTTAGCTAAGTTAGTTACATGATAATAACTGTAAACCATCAGAATAAAGTACCGTATCCAGACATAATATTTTAAACTAACCATTCGGAAACGTCCTGCCGGAGCCGCTGAGTTGTAACTTCTTCATCCGTTGCTTCTCCATCTGGATCGGATTCTGGGTCAAACTGAAATGCTTGAACGACTGCGTGTCTCCGTGCCATTGCTACATCCAATGTAAACATGCACGCCACGGTACCGTTGCCGCAAGATGGTCAAGGCCACACCCACCTACCGCCTTTCTCCTCCTCATTAGCATTTAAAGCTATAGACACCAAAACGGCCCGTTTGAAGGAAGCTCAATTTGGGACTGGCTTATAGTGGCTATAATTCTGCAACGAGGCTGAATTTTTGAAAATAGATTTCAGATACAGTACTAGGGACCACTAAGGCCTATATTAAAGCCTACAAAAAGTAGCATGTCAGGGGACCTTTAAACATTTCCTAGAAGTATCCTCTTTATACACCATATTTTTAGCTATGTCTAGTCTTGTATATTTCTCATTAAAATCTCCCACTAACCACTAATTCTCGATACATAAAGATTTCAACATCATAAAAGCCTCTTTTCTTTCAGTTTCCACGTTTGGAGCATACATATTAACTAGGGGTGTGACGAGACCCTTATCTCACGAGACAAGACAAAGACGAGATTGGGTTCACGAGAACGAGACGAGACGAGATTTTTGCACAATATTTGATAGAAATCCTCAATGACAAAATTCATGACTGGAAAAATAGTCTGCAGGTGCATTTTGAAATGTTGTAACTAAATCATCTTGTAATGAATGTTATTTCAGTTCTACTTTGAGTATGAATTATCCATCCATCTTCTTCCGCTTATCCGGGGCCGGGTCGCGGGGGCAGCAGTCTAAGCAGAGATGCCCAGACTTCCCTTTCCCTAGCCACTTCCTCTAGCTCTTCCGGGGGGACACCGAGGCGTTCCCAGGCCAGCCGAGAGACATAGTCTCTCCAGCGTGTCCTAGGTCTTCCCCGGGGTCTCCTCCCGGTGGGACGTGCCCGGAACACCTTCCCGGGAAGGCGTCCAGGAGGCATCCGGAACAGATGCCCAAGCCACCTCAGCTGACCCCTCTCGATGTGGAGGAGCAGCGGCTCTACTCTGAGCTCCTCCCGAGTGACCGAGCTCCTCACCCTATCTCTAAGGGATCGCCCAGCCACCCTGCGGAGAAAGCTCATTTCGGCCGCCTGTATCCGGGATCTTGTCCTTTCGGTCATGACCCAAAGCTCATGACCATAGGTGAGAGTAGGAACGTAGATTGACCGGTAAATCGAGAGCCTGTATGAATGAATTTCTTCACCAGTATGAATTATCAAAATACATTAAAATACAACAATATAGAAGCACTGTAAAGGTTTTACCACAAACTCAACTGACTGGCTTCTCTCAAGTATGATTTCACACGGGTCTCTTCAGACCTTACTGTACATTATGAGCTTCCAGAACTTCTGATTGAGGCTGTGTGTGACCTCCAACTGAAACTACTTTCCACAAATTGAAAATACAAATAAAAACAGTAGCCTATAAAACAACAGTTTTTCTTATTAGTTCAAACGATAATTAAGTGCAAGTGCAACCATAATCAAAGTAGGCCAACTCTCTCTGTATTCAAAGTGCAAACAGAGACCAAAACAGAGACCAGAGATAGGTTTGATATTGGGAGACGGGCTATTGTATGTATGCAGTCTAATTTGCGCGCATCGTGTTTTACTTTCATTTTCACTCCGTAGTGGCGGTGCTGAATGCGCGTTCTACAAGATAAGGGGCCATTCACACAGAATGCGTTTTTGCTTTGTAAAATGCGATACGCTGGCAGTGAAATGGGGGAACTGATTTTAACTTGAGCGCCGCGTTTTTAGAATACTGTGTCATGCGCGAGACGTTTACATAGAAAAACAATGGGAAAGTACCGCACTGGAATGGAAAACACGTTCTGTGTAAACCGCCCTATAAGACATCTCAGATCAACTCACTGTTGCGCAACAACTCGTCCACCATCGTAACGCGATCAGTGAACTGATTCCTGCTGCACTGTCACAGTCTGTGTGCGACTGCAACTCGTGCTGGATGAGCAGAGGAGACGTTTACAATAGCAAAACAACAGTGGAGGCGGCCGGTGCCGCGGAGTACAACGTAATGCAATGTGAATGTAGCTATGGCATATTCTATGATAATTATGGCGATATTGCGAGACAGCTTTTCACTCGACGAGAAATCTCGTCACACTTTAGTCTCGCGAGATCTCGTGGCACGAGATCTCGTCACACCCCTAATATTAACTAATCTATATTTAACATTTTGAAGTGTAAAATCTATCCCTAATACCCTCCCCTTACCATCATTTTGTATTTGTTTTATATTATACATCTTCCCATCTCTAATCAAGATTGCCTACTCCACAGGCTTTTTGGGTGCCTTGGTTTACATCTTCTCGTCCCAAACCTTTTTTTTTCCTCATCTGTCCAATTTGTCTCTTGCAGACATATTACTTGAGCATTAAGCCCACTTATGTTTAAATTTGTCCATATCCCTCAGAACATTAAAATTCAAACAAGCAATGCTTAACACTTCATTCATACTGAAAATTATAAGAAATAATAACATAAACATTAATGTAACTCATTAGTTATGAAGGCGCTGTCTTCTCCACCCTTTTTCATTTTCCTCTTAAGTAGCTTTTAGAGAGAGCTTCACTTTTTCCCGTTTCGTCCATAAGGTCTATCAAGGTAGCCTCTTGTACAATCATCCCCTCTTCTTCTTCCTCTTCTCCTTTTCCTTCTCGTATTGTTGTCGGTGCTTCTGCTTTTCCAAATCCCATTGCTCGTTGGTTTTTTGTTCCATCCCTCTTATTTCTCCCATCACCGTTGGTTGTCATTTCATTGTCCATCCTTCCGCTTGCGTTATTCTGCCTCTTACCGTTTTTCCCAGACCATCTTACCTCCATTTTACTTTCCAGCTCGCTCCATTCCTCATCTCCTTCTTTTCGCCATTCGATAGTTGGGTCTCTTCCACCTCACCATACAGATCTACAGAGTCCCCCCATCTCCTGGTGTGTTGCATACACACAATTAATTTATATTCCAACACACGGTGCTCCCTTCGCTGCACTCCCGTGCGTAATGTCCTTGCCCGCCACACTTATAACATTTGAAGTTCGGCCAGTCTTTAACAATATGTCCTGGCTGTATGCACAGGCGACATACCTTCACCTGTCTGTCGTGTAACACCCGAAAGTGCTCGGTTCCTCCCACAGTCTCAAACATTTGTTGAGTATGGGAGCGATTTTAACTCTTCTGTAAACTTGACCTTTAGGAACCTCATCCCATCAGTGATTCCAGTCCCTGGCCACATTCTCCTTTTTACTGTAGAAGCCGTTGTACTCCCCAGTCTATTTGTTTCTTTATTATTTCCTCATCAGTTATGTTGGTTGGCAGGTTCAGGAAAGAGACCACGGTCTCACTGTTATTGATCTCCTTCGCCAATATTAGATTAGATTAGATTGTTTATTTAGCCACACGACAATGCCGGTGGAATTTGTTTTCGGTACAGTATGTTAAAGCTCTACATCATCATACATTACAAACAACAAATAGACAATACATTTCACAACATGTACCAATACAAGATACAGTGGGTAAATAACCATGCGTAGTGTATGAGAGGACAAACTAAACTAAAGAGAGGAGTTCAGATTCCTGATGGCTATGGGGAAAAAGCTATTGTGAAGCGTTTGGTCTTGGTAGAGAGTGACCTGTAGCGCCTGCCTGAGGGAAGGAGCTGAAAGAGGTGGTTCGCTGGATGTGTGGGGTCGGAGATGATTTTCTTTGCCCGCTTTACAGTCCGATGTGTATAGAGGGAATCAACTGAAGGCAGTGGTTTCCCTATGGTCTTGGATGCTTTATTGACAATCTGCTGTAGTTTTTTCTTGTTTGGCTATCTGTGCTACCATACCATACTGTTATTGAAGATGTAATGATGGACTCGATGATAGCGGAATAGAACAGAACAAGGAACTGATGTTTGATCCGGTATTTTTTAAGCTGCCTGAGGAAATAAAGTCTTTGTTGAGCTTTTGCAATTATTTGATTAGTGTTAGTCGTCCACTTCAGGTTATTACTAATGTGTGTTCCTAGGAACTTAAAGGAGTCAGTGATGGTGATTGAATTGCCATTTATTTGTATGGGTGTTTTGGGAAATGGCCTACGTCTAAAGTCAACAATGAGTTCCTGGGTTTTGGCTGTGTTGAGCTGAAGGTCATATATGCTCCCATTTCAAATTTTTATCCCATCTAATATCTTCTTTTTCCCTTTCTCCTCATGCATGGTTAGTTCGTATTCCCTTGGATTCTTGTATCTACAGCCAATGACCTCACCGCACTCTTCTTTTACTTTCCGCAATAATTCCAACAATTTCTACCAACACTGTTAGTTTCTTCTCATAACTCCGTCCTGTTGCTTCATTTTCATCTCCCATTCTCCTCACCGACTCCTTGTCTTTCTCCTTGTTAGTCTCCATCTTGTCCGTAGCTCCCCGTGGGTAACCCCACCTCCAGTAGCACCCGTAACAGCACTCTACTTTACACCAACTAATAGACTTCTCGGTTTATCTCCCAAAACCAGAAAGAAAAAATAAATAATAAAGTATTACTTTGTACATTTTACATCTTTAATAACATGGTTTCTGACAGGGGTTCTCAGTTTGTGTCCAAATTCTGGCAAGAGTTTTGTAGATTATTAGGAGCTACAGTCAGTGTGTCTTCGGGTTATCATCCCCAGAGCAATGATCAGTCCGAGCGAGCCAACCAAGATTTAGAGAGAATGTTGCGATGTTTGGTTTCCAAGAATCCTTCATCCTGGAGCCAACAACTTTCTATGGTTGAGTACGCCCATAACTCGTTACCAGTGTCATCCACGGGCCTCTCTCCGTTTAAGTGTAGCTTAGGGTACCAGCCACCTATTATTTCGAGCCTGGAATCCGAAGTCGCGGTCTCCTCTGCTCACGCCTTCGTCCAGAGGTGTCACCGCACTTGGACTAGAGCCCGCGAGACTCTACTCCAGGTGGGGGCGCGCACCAAGGCTAAAGCCGATCGCCACCGGTCTAGGCCACCCGCTACGACGCTGGTCAAAAAGTGTGGCTTTCTACTAAGAACATTCCTCTCCGCTCCGTTTCTAATAAACTTGCTCCCAAATTTATTGGCCCGTTTACTATTTACCAAAATCATTAGTCCGGTAACAGTCCGCCTCAACCTTCCTCCAGCGTACAGGAGAATTCATCCCGCCTTTCATGTTTCTAAAATAAAACCTGTGTTTCATTCTCATCTTAACCCGCCTGCCCCAGTTCCTCCACCGCTGCGACTCTTAGATGGGGAACTTACATATTCGGTACATCGTATTCTGGACTCGAGACGGAGGGGACGCGGATTCCAGTATTTGGTTGACTGGGAGAGCTACGGTCCGGAGGAGAAGAGTTGGTACCTGCTCGAGACATCCTGGATCACTCCCTCATCGATGACTACAATCGGCAGGTAGGGTCGTCTGGGAGGAGGGGGGAGGGTACTGTCACGGTTGGTAGATCCGCTGTCTCATTCTAGTCTCGTGCGTGTGGGTGTGTCTCGTTACGTTCATTGTTTCGGGTGGGCATGGCCGCTAATCATCCGATCAGCGGCAGCTGAATGTCATCTCACAGCCTATTTAATGTCTTCTCTCCCGACTCATGTTGTCAGATCGTTTTTAGAGTATCCCGTCCTCATGCCTGTTCCTGTTCTTTCGTGTTGCCTGTGTACTGGACCCTAGATTACTTCACTTCTGATCTCGCCACGGATTCACCATAACCTTCACTCTGCACCTTGGATTGCCTGTATTAGTCCCTGCGTCATGCTCTCCTGCTGGCTGTGTTCCTGATCATTGGCTCCCCCTGGAGAAGTTACCGCCTTCAGCGCTGGAACTATTATTGCATCGATCTGTCTTTACCCTTGAGTATTTATCTAATAAATATATCTCTGCATTTGCATTTGCTTCTGTCCAGTTTATCGTTACAAGTAATTAACAAAGTAATTTTAATCAATATCCAGATGAAAATGCTATATGTCTTTCACAGTATATATTTTGTGAGCAATTTTAAATGACACTTCTTTGGTTTATTTGTTACACAATACCGACTAAGAACTCCCCCAAATTTTCCCCAATCAAATGAGGGAAAAATATTAATCCAAACTAATTTAGATGGAGGAGAAGAGATATTAACAAAAAGAGATCTAATTGATTGGTTACTGCATTTATTATTAATTAAATCAAGTTTATCTAAAAACAAATGTTTGGAGACTTTACTTTCTACAGTGTTACACGAAGTGCCCTGATTCTGAATAGAGATAGAATTTTGGCAGAAATATAATTGTAAGAAATTATAGTCTGCCCCGATCCAACTTCCACTCCAATATATACATTTATATCAAAATGTTCCTTCACTTAAAAGAGCTTAATTATCATATAGAGACAACTACATTCAATCTCAGTAATATGTAAATATCACAGAGGGCAACCAACCACCATTTTGATTACAGGGACTTCAAATAGCTTGTCACCTTAAACATTTGACCGTTCTGTTTCAACACAAGATCAAAGATGTGATCACTTCAGATAGATTGTATCACCTAAACCTTTTGCTGTTCTGATTTCATTTACGTTAAGAGTTGACCTTTTGGGTTGATTACATCCTGAAAAAATGGTAATCAATTGTATAATGGGAATGGGTGTATTAACATACAGACCACAGCTGTTACAATGAGAGCAACTTACATTTACATTAACAGGATAAAAGGTTTGAGATTTGGATGTTCTGGGTTCATTCTGACGCCGGTGAACCCAAGGTGCTATCTGTACTTTGTTACTACTTTGCTGTAATAAACTTCATTTTTGAGATCTTCGACGTCCACATCATTTTTTTCTTACATAATCCATAACAATACAATATTCTTTTACAGAAATATGACGTTTAAATGTAAAACCGTTCAGTAATACTCAAAAACTGACCATAGAATTCAACAACTGACCAACTAATAATATATTCAGACTCAAACCAATGTCTTTGGTGTGTGATATACTTATTATTCAAAATAATAATAAAAAACAAAAAGTAAAAGCCAAACTCCATGTCAAAGGGACTTGCTTGTGAAATTTAGATAAACAAAGAGGTATTTTTTTTTATATCAAAACTGCATCTAAGAAAAAAAAATTATACCACCAAGTTGATTAAGGAAAATATCCACATCATCATCATCTTCCGCTTATCCAGGAGGCATCTGGAACAGATGCCCGAGCCACAGCTCTCGATGTAGAGGAGCAACAGCTCTACTCTGAGCTCCTCCCGAGTGACCGAGGTCCTCACCCTATCTCTAAGGGATTGCCCAGCCACCTGCGGAGAAAGCTTAATTTTGGCTGCTTGTATCCGGGATCTTGTCCTTTCGGTCATGACCCACAGCTCATGACCATAGGTGAGAGTAGGAATGTAGATTGACCGGTAAATTGAGAGCTTCGCCTTGCAGCTCAGCTCTTTCTTCACCACGACAGACCGGTACATCGACTGCATTACTGCAGAAGCTGCACCGATCCGTCTGTCAATCTCCCGTTCCATCCTTCCCTCACTCGTGAACTAGACCCCAGGATCCTTGAACTCCTCCACTTATTTTTAATAAAACATTTTAACCAATTTATTTTAAAAGTGCTATTCAAAATCCACAACATTCAAACCCTGGTCATATGAATTGCATAATATATTTTTCTTTAAATAATGAGGTTTGTTTTTCCAAACAAAATAAAATAACTTGTCAGACTCTATGTCTTGGGTACAAATAGAGATTGGGAGATACTACGCAGACCCTGAAAAACCCTTAGATTTACAATAAGACACGACCATAAATGGATGTTAGTATTACAGAAATTATCGACAATATTAAAATTTACAATAAGACACGACCATAAATGGATCTTAGTATTACAGAAATTATCGACAATATTAAGAAACTTGAGGACAACAAAACTCCTGGAAATGATGGGCTTACAAATTCATTTTTTTTAACTTTCAGAGATGCACTTTCCGCGTTTATTTTAGCTATCTTTAATGAATCTATGAAGAATGTAATTTCACCTTCATCTCTCCACCTTAATACCAAAGGCAAATAAAGATACCTTTTCTCTAGACGGGTGGAGACCCATAACTCTATTAAACACTGATGCCAAACTGTTTTCTCTTATTTTGGCCAGCAGGCTGAAATTGAGATTGGATTCCCTAATTGATCAGTCTCAGTCTGGTTTCATGAAAGGGATGCACTGTATATATGAAATAATATTTGTCTTATTCTTGGTTTTATTGATTATAGTCACCTTCTCAATCATGACAATCTAATTTTATGTCTGTGATTAATGGTCAAGTCAAGTCAAGTCAAGTTACCTTTAGTTATATAACGCTTTTTATAATACAGATTGTGTCAAAGCAGCTTCACAGTGATAACATGAAAATAATACAACAAAGTTTGTTTCTAGAAGAAAATTGCATCATCGTCCCCCTTAAGTAAGGCAGATCAATAATATTGTTGAATAATAAATGTCCCCCAACTAAGCAAGCCAAAATCCAAGGCAAACAGTGGCAAGGAACCAAAACTCCATCAGGTGACAGAATGGAGAAAAAAAACCTTGGGAGAAACCAGGCTCAGTCGGGGGCCAGTTCTCCTCTGGTCAACGAGCGAACAGTGTATGATTATGATTCAGGCAGCATTACAAGTCAGATTGGATCAGAACATTTAGAGTATTTATCCATTTCCATCTGGTTGGAGGTTGGAGTCATCACACTGGCTGGCACTTCAGGGATGCGTCATGGATGAGTCCAGGTGCAGGTCCACCAGTTGATCTGGATACGGCGGGATCCCGTTGACTTCAGTAATAGGGAAGGGACTGGTTGAGACTTCAGGACTGCTTTGTCATTGTGTCCAGGCGCCGGCCTAAATTTAGTTATAGAAGTCTATAATGTATTATGTGTATGCTAGGCCAAAGAGATGTGTTTTTAGTCTAGATTTGAACTGACAGAGTGTGTCTGCTTCCCGGACAATGTTAGGAAGATTGTTCCAAAGTTTTGGTGCTAAATAGGAAAATGATCTACCACCAGCAGTCGATTTTGAAATTCTAGGTATTACCAACTGGCCGGAATTTTGATATCGCAATAGACGTGAAGGACTATAATGCGTTAAGAGCTTGCTCAAGTACTGCGGAGCTAAACCATTTAGTGCTTTGTAAGTGATCAGCAATATTTAAAAATGTATATGATGTTTAATGGGGAGCCAATGCAGTGTTGACAGAACCGGGCTAATATGGTTATACTTCCTGGTTCTGGTAAGAACTCTAGCTGCTGCGTTTTGGACCAGCTGTAGTTTGTTTATTATGCATGCAGGGAAACCATAATAGCATTACAATAATCTAGCCTAAGTTGTCAACAAAACTTGGAATGGCTCCTGCCACCTCTTCGCCTTCCAATGCTTCCGCCTCAGGTCCTTTATCAGCACAAAATCCCCTGGCTTGATGCTGTGCAGGGCTGTCTCAACTGGCTCTGGAGCTGCTGCCTGGACTGTTTTGAGATATCACAGAACACCTTATCCAGTTCAACACAATATTGTAACATGTCATGTTCACAAAGAGTGGTGTCAGGCAGTGGTCTAGGATTGTGTGGTTGTGCGTGCAAACAGAATCTCAAATGGTGAGAGCTGTGCGCGTCCCCTCTTTCTCATTCTCATGT